>WNYD01000092.1:0-124491 GCA_021396205.1 Sporothrix brunneoviolacea
GACGAGGGCGCCGAGGGCGCGGCCGTCCCGTCCTCCCGGCGGCGCTCGCCGACGAACTCGACCGTCTTGGTGAAGACGTCCTGGAAGGGCGGGGACCAGCCCGTGCGCTTGACGGCGCCGACGCCGCCTCCCTTCTCCAGCTCGATGACGGGCCGCTTGTTGAAGTAGTGGTGGCCGTTGCGCTCGTAGTGGTAGCGCACGGGCACGGTCGCCAGCGCGCGCGCCTCGGGCGCGTGGCGGACCTGCATGTCGACGGCGGCGCGCACGGAGTCGCTGAAGAGCGACTCGCCGCCCTCGCAGTCGTTGCGCAGGCAGTGCAGCAGCTGGATGTGCGGCGGGTCGTTCAGGTAGAGCAGGTCCTGGTGCAGGCCCAGGAAGACGTTGGTGTAGGCGACGTTCTCGGCGTCGGGCTTGGACACGACGTCGAACAGCTCGCCGTAGAAGGTCGGCTGCACGTGGCCGATCTGGTTGGCGATGTCGCGCACGGCCGTCTCGCTGTCGGGCACGCCGTCCACGACCAGCAGGCCCAGCTGGTGCAGGTCCAGCAGCGCGCGGTAGAACTCGGGCCGCCGCGCGGCGTCGTCCTCGGCCGCCATCCAGTCCGCGTACGCCACGGGCCGCAGCGCCGCCTCGATCGTCCGCCGGTCCCAGAGCCGCCGCTGCGGCAGCGCGGGGTACGCGGGCGCCATCATGCCGGCCAGGCGGTACAGCAGCGCCTTGGCGTCGAACGTGCCCACGTGCTCGCCCAGCGCGCTGTCGGGGGCGTCCTCCCAGACGACGCGCAGCACGGAATTCCCAGCCTCGTCGGTGGCCGCCTCCGCGCTCTTCACGCCCGGCTCCGCCGGCAGCTCGTGCGTGTGCTGCCGCTTCTGGCCCGACGACGGCGTCACGCACTGCGGGCACTCGCACGCGTCCCGCAGCCACAGCGCCGACACGGCCAGCGGCCGGTCCACGCCCTCGTACTGGAGGTGCAGCTTGGCCGAGTCCACGTGGAACTCCACGCCCTGCAGCGTGCCCTGCTCGGCCGGGCCCCCCTCGTTGGCCCTCGCGCCGAAGCCCACGACCATCTCGCGCAGCCGGGTCGGGTCCGAGACGCCCTCGGGCTTGGGGCGGGCTCCGCGGGACTGGGCCTGGACCTTGGCCTGCTTGGATGAGCTTGCCACGCGCACGATGACGCTCGGCGGGGGAGCCGGCCGGGACGGCAGCCGCCCCTGGCCGCCAATCGTGGCGCCGGCTGGGGGGTTGGGGCGCTGCACGGGCGGCTGCCCTGGCTTGGACGGCACGCTGAACGGTCCGGAGCCAGTGAGCTGACTGCCTTCCACACGACGGCCGATGGTCAACGACGGGCCCGCTGTGAAGCGGCCCGTGGCGAGGCGGCCCGAGGGGCGCATGGCGAGAGGCAGAAAAGAAGAGAAAGCTTCAAATCGAAAGTGACGATGGTTGACGTTGGTGGCTCGAGAAATGCCCCCTCGGCTGTGGTGACAGACGAGGAAAAACGGCAATGCAAAACGAGGCGAAAAACAAGCAAAAAAAAGAGTGTGTGTAGCTCTGTCGTCTAGAAGACTTGCTCCGCCGTTTCCCGCGACGTCGTTGGTTGCGTTCACCCGAGAGCGGCTTTGGGGGGGAAATCTTACGATGAGCTTTTGTTTTGCCGCGGTTTTAGCGGGGAAGCTCTCCAGCTGGAGCTTGCTTTGCCATTCCCCACGGGCTGGTAGCCGAGGCGGTTCAAGGGGGAAAACGGAGACGTCTTTCACGTGACTGCGTTTAGGGAAAACGAAAAGATGACATAATGTCGAGATGGGGTGGCAGAAGCATCTTCTGTTAGACGACATCAAGCAGCGAAACTCGTTTGTAGTTCACGTTCCGTGAAGAACTGAGAAACAAATGGAATTGCTCACAAAACAAATACAACTAGAAATAATGCCGCTCTTCTACAGACATAGAAATTCTATCAAAAAAAATACAGCTAGAAAAAGAAAATACAACTAGAAAAGAAAATACAACTAGAAAAGAAAATACAACTAGAAATAACGCCTCTCTATATGTAACACTCTTTTCAGTTTTTACAGAACTTGCTCTCTTCTTTCAGCCACGTTTTGAAATCCAAGAGGCGTTGCTCCTTGACAAGATCCGTACAGTCCCATGAATATCCGCCGTCCTCGACAAATCTGCAGGTAGCTCCAAAATCCGGGATCGCCCACCTGAGCATCGTCACCACCAGCCCGTATGTTTCAGATATATCGGATCCGACCACTTCTCGAAAGGTCTGCTGGATCTCTTGAAATGTCAATTGCTCTCCAACCAGAGGAAATTCCTTCATCCCATACTCCTCCGGCTTATGGAATGCCTGTGCAGCGACATTGCCGATGTCCTGGGTTCCTACCATGGCTATGCTCCGGTCACCCATTTGGCGCAGCATGGCCGCATATGAGCGCCCAATGAAACCTGGCATGATGTTGTCATAGAACGCCACAGGCCGCAAGATTGTCCATACCATCGTCTGACGCCGTCCATCCCCACACTTGGAGGTTGATGCAGTTGTGTTTTTGAGATATTGCTCGATCCGCAGCTTCGTCGCAAAATGGGGGACTCGCGTCGGGGTATGCTCCGAGACACCTGGGCCACCACGGTCGGCCGATGAGAAGATGAAGTGATGCACACCATGTTGCAAGGACGCGTCGATGAGAGGGATAGCCTGATTTTCTTCGAACGATCCAGGCTTAAACGGATCCGGGTTCGTGATGCAAAAAACCCCATATACAGGACCGGGTACGGCTGCGAATATAGCGGAGGCTTTGGTGACATCTCCTTCAATGACAGATACGTTCGGATTCGATGCAAGCCGTTGAGCTGCTGCGGAGGACGCGTTGCGGGTAAGGGCATAGACCCGAAATGCGGGGGCGGTCGGTGACGAAAGAGCCTTGATCAGAGCGCCTCCTTGCTTGCCCGTTGCTCCCACGACGAGAATACCCTTCGACTCCATCGTGGGCGTCCTGGGCGGCGAGTGAAGCTGAGATTGAATTGAGAGAGAAAACAAATGATGCAATGAAAAACATCAGCACTTCACATGCACTGGAAGCAAAAAAAGAAAAGGTAAATTTCACCGAGGAATGGCTGCTTATAAGCCAAGAGGTCTACCGGTGCGAGTAGGAAAAGTCTCCGGGAGAGCTTGGGTTGTTATATTAGCTTGGCTGGACTAGGCTACGCCTCGGAGACGTATTCGGAGACATTAGCGTTGATAAATTACCGAATCTGGCAACCACTACATCAGTTCAGCGGTGCGAGTAGGAAGTCTCCGGGAAAGCTAAACGCGACGCGGAGACCAGACAGAAAGCCGCCGGCCAAGGAGATCGAGCATGCCGCCATGATTCCCGTGAACGCAGGCAGCGCGTCTTGCGCTTAGGTCAAGTCGCGGGCGTTGAAGCCGTGGACTGTCCGCGCTAGCATGTTCACGTTGTGCACTTGGTAGCCAAAATCCATGACGCGCTGCTGGACGGCCGCCTCGGAACGCACCTTGACTTCTTGAGCGAACGCACGGGCGTTGTCCAGCCCAGGCTGGTCGAGCAGAGTCGGGTCAACGATGTCGGGCTGGCCTACAGTCTGTTGTGAAGTTTTTGTCTGCGGTTTGGCCGTCATCGTGAGATTTTGGATGATAGAGCCGTACGAAAGAAAGGACGTCGAAAGTAGGTTGTCCTATACAAAAAAATCATACACGAGAGTCTAGTTCACTAGATAAGTCCAGCATGACTCCCAGGACAAAGAGAAGCTACGCCGTTCCGTGATGGTGGGAGCATACTATATGAACACTCCATTTCTTCCTGCACCGCTTCGTGTTACGGACATGGCCCCTACGAGAGTAGATGAAGGGCCCATGACCAGTTCATTAAGCCAATCAAAAGAAGGCGGCACTGCGGCCTCGTGATGTTCTGCGTCCCACCCCCTTCCCATACCAACAGACCTCCCGTCTTCTGAATCTCGTCTTATTTTCTTCTTTCATTATTTTACATACTGACACCTACTTGTACTCTGGTAATAGAATTGATATCTCAACTCAGCTTCATTTCCGATTTAACACGAGTCTAAGTTCAATGGAGTGGGACATGCCAGACTTCCCCGAGAAATAAAAGGCGTCGGGTTTTCGGTTTCCAAAAAAATGAGTTACAATCATAAATAATATGTTTCTCGAAGTAAATGATTATTTTTAAATTCTGGAATTTATTATTATTTCGTGCTCGAATTCCCTTTTCCCCGTATCTAATGCAAAATTTACCATAAATCATGACCTGAACGATGCAGTATGTTTTCCATGCCCTTTGATTATGCGCCCGCCCCTGCTCATCTACCTCCTTTTCCTCCCCCTCATCCTCCTCCTCCTCCGTCTCATCTACCTCGTCCCCCACCTCTGCCTAGATCTTGTCGAACCACCGGCTGCCCGTCCGCCGGACCCGGACCACCTTGGCCGCGATGATCAGGCACCCGCCCACCACCAGCAGCGACGCCGCGAACGCCTGCAGGCCCTCGTAGCGCCCGCCCATGGCCGTGACGATGGCGCCCCCGGCCGGCGGGCCCGCGATCACGGACAGGCCGACGAACGTGAAGCCCATGCCGAGGCGCTGGCCGATCTGGCTCATGTCCGCGGTGAGGCTGCTGAGCCCCGCGGGCAGCAGGGCCTGCAGCGCGCCGGCGACCATGCCGTAGACGGCGATCCAGCCGTACATGGCGCCCTGGGTGTGGACGGCGATCCAGGAGAAGGAGAAGACCGCGCTGACAAAGGCCATCGGGTAGATGATGTTGAGCGGGCCGACGTGGTCGGCGGAGAAGGCGGCCGAGAGGCGGCCGACGATGCCGATGCCGTTGAAGATGAGCAGCAGGTTCAGGGACTGCGGGTACGTGAACACGGGGTCGAGGGCGGCGCGGCCGAAGGAGGCGACGTAGTAGTAGATGACGAACGTGCCGCCGAGGTTCTGATCGAGTTAGCGGCGTGACAGCAGCTACGCATGAATGCAGGGCGCAAGACACAGGACTCACAAATGCCATGCCGCACATGTACAGCATGAACTCGGGCTCGCGGAACACCTTGACGTCGAAGATGGCCGCAGCGCCGCCGCTGCTGCCGGGGCTCGCCTTCTTCGCCCGCACCCGCGGCCGGATCACCAGCCCCGCCATCACCAGCATGCCCAGCTGCATGAACCCAAAGCCCCGTATCGTCCACGCGAAGCCCACCGTCGGCAGCAGCTGCCGCGCCATCGCCGGGTACACCAGCCCGCCGCTGACGTTGCCGCACGTCACGATCCCCAGCGCCAGCGACCGCCGCCGCCGGAAGTACGTCGACACGATTGACATGGTCGGGCTGCACAGGAACCCGCCGCCCAAGCCGACGCAGAACCCCTGCGCCAGCATCAGCTGCCAGTACCGCGTGCAGAACGACATGCCGAACAGGCCCACCACCATGCAGGAGGCGCCGAACCAGTAGCAGAACCGGAAGTAGCCGGCGTCGCTGAGGCGGCCCGAGATGGCGCTGAGGAAAAAGGTCAGGAACACCTGCACGGAGCCGATCCAGGAGATGGTCGAGGGCGGCAGCGCCAGAAAGTCGGCGTAGTACGTCTGGAAGACGCCGAACGAGTTGACGAACCCCCACGTGTTGGCGAAGACGAGGTGCGTGAAGACGACGGTGCTCCAGGCGGCCCAGCCGCCGTCCGGGGGCGGGCCGGCGTCCTCGGGCGGCGGCGGGGGCACGAGGAAGCGGAGGAGTCGCGCGACGAGGCCGCGACCGCCGCGGCCGCTGGGGGCGATGCTGCTGCTTCTTCTTCTTCCTTCGGCGCCGCCGCCGCCGCGCTCTGGGTCATCATCATCGCCGCCCGCCGTCGTCAAAGCATCGCAGTCGTCAGACAACCGATCGTGACCTCCGCCGACGCTGGCGGCCTTCTCGTCACTGTCGCTGGCATGATGCCGGCTCGGATGTTCTATTGCCCCTAGGATCTCGATGTCTGTTGCGCTGGCCTGTTTTGACGCAGCGTCGGGCCTCTTCTCGTCCGCGTCCGCCCATATTGTCGTGGCGTCGGCATTGTGAGTCATTGTAAAGAGGAGGAGGGGTAGTATATATGAAAGACGAGACGTGCGTAAATACAAGCACACAATTCATGTCAAAAATAAAAGGAAGAAGAAGAAAGGAATGGCTGCCAATAGATACAGGGACGGAAGCCAAGATGGACTAGAGCAGACTCCCGAGAAGCTAAATGGAAAAAGGACAAGAAATCAGGGGTCGGAAATCAGAGGCAGGGGAAGTGCTCATTCGGAGGGTGTGTTGTTCACGGACCGCGCGAACAGGACAGCAAATAACGGCAGCAATACACGCCTTATGGACCGGACGGACCGAACCCTATCCCGTGCGCCCTTTGGGAATCACATATCCTGTGGTCCGTCTTACGTTCTACGTTCTACGCTGTGTGGTGCATTCGGGTTGTGGCCTTTTGGTTTTGCCCTCTCGCGCCCTTTGGAAAACAGGCGTCTTAAGATGTATTTTTTTTTTCCCGTTCAAACATGCATGTCTGGGGAAGGGCGCCGGTCTGCGGAGACGCGCTGACAAAAACTAGCATGACTCTCGGCCGGGCTGTACATTGCCGGTATTCCCGCTATTCTTCATGGGGGGCTCTCCTCCAACACGCACAGGACCAGAAAAAGAGGGGGAGAACCCACCGGTGTTCCTATGACCGGTGTCGGGGTCGGGACGGCGGTCGCCGTCCCGACAACATGCTAGGATAGAAAGAAGAGATCACTGAATCCTGGGTGCTCTCCTGCTGCCATAAAGACATGCTGTTTGCATTCTCTCTTGATCATTCTGGTCTCTTCATAAAATCAGCTACCTGTCTGGGCTTTTTTTCTATCAAGTTTATTGTTCTTTTTTACGGAGTAGTTTACCTTTTTATTAGTTTGCCTTCCTATTATGGCTCATCGCACCCGCTTTCTCTCCGACTCTTCTGATATCCATAATTTTTCGTGCTTATTTTCTTATCTCTCGCATCCACCGCAATGACAAAAAACATCCTCGCTTCCGCCTGCTGTGCGGGTCGGTGCAGATACCCGATCGCCTGGGGGCGCCGTAGTCTTAAAATGGGTTACGGCGGCGGTGACTTGCTGCTTGGCCGTCGTAGGGCCCGCCCGCGGGTGATAAGTGTTCTCCGCACATGCGCGGCGTTTCGGGATATGTTAGGGAGGGAAGTCCATTGGAAGAGTGCAGTCTCTTACGAGCTTCTTCCTTTGACTCGTGCGTATTGTGTTGTTAACGATGCCATTTGAAAAAATAAAAAAAGAGACAATAGATTCAGTTGATGATTGTAAACCCTTTTCCCATTCGAACTCCATGCGGATCAATCTGTACAATGCTAAATCGGTTCTTATATACACGCAAACAAGACCCTCTGTCCGCCTTAGTCGTCGATGGGCAGCACCGTCCGCACGCCGTCTCGGATCTGGTCTGGAAGTGGGTTAGCAGAGAACATCTTTAACAGATATAGCATATAGGGCGTAAAGGTAGCGAGGTTTGACATACCCTCGAGATAGCTCTTCACCTGGCCGTAGTCCTTGCACACGTGGTGCCCGCTCCAGCCGCCGTCCAGCGGCCCGTTGTCGGACGCGTCGTTGGGCTCGTGGGCCTCGACGGCGACGTCGCCGGCGCACATGGCGGCCTGGCGCAGGTAGTCGATGCAGTGGAGGTAGTGGGAGTGGTAGTCCTCGGGGAGGCCGGCGCCCGAGTTGGTGCCAGTGCGCAGGCTCGTGTAGATGCGGCCCATCATCATGATGCAGTGCAGCTGGTGCGTCATGGTGGTGGTGAAGAAGGTGGTCTCGTCCTCGGTGTGGTGCCAGCCCGTGCCGGCCGGCATCAGCGTGTTCCACCGCGCGAGCGTCTCGTTGGAGAAGAAGTCGGTCGGCCCGGCCGGCACGAACGACTCGTCCGCCTCCCACTTGACGACCTTGGTGGAGACTGTCTGGTCAGTATGCGTAGCAGGAAGATAAAAAGATAAAATGCACGTCGACTACGCACAGATCGGCCCCGCCGCCGTAAAGTCGCCGCCGACCTGCCAGCTGGTCCGCGGCGGGCTGCGCCGCTCGAGCAGCAGCAGCACGACGAGCCCCAGGATGACGACCAGCAGGCCCGTGTCGACGAGCCAGCGGTGATATCGGAGAGCGGCGACGACGCGGGCGACGCGCGATTGGGGTTGCCGCAGCCGCGACGCGCGCTCCAGGGCAATTGTGTCCCACTGCTTCTCGTCGTCGCCGATCAGCGAGTCGCCGACGTCGGTGTCGCTGCCCTCGCGGTCGTGGTCGTGCTCGTGGTCGTGCTCGCGGTCGTCGACCGTTGCGACGTTCTTGTACGTTGGCGTGTTGCTGGCCATGGTTGGTCCTTTCCTATAAGTGAGATGGAGAGATGACGATAAGAAAGGCTGCCGAGATGAAGTTCAAAATGATGATCTCGAATTGCCTCGAAATAAACAAAAGAGAAGAGAAGGCTAGAGTTTCCTTTAAAAGTCGACTTTGCCTTTTAAAAAGGAGGACGCGCCCACAGGAAGACCCAAGCGAGGCGACTGATGGCTATTTTGTTCATGGGGCTCCCCTTTTTTGCGTTTCAGGTCCGCGAGCTGTGTTCCAGAATCGGGGGCGCCTCTGCGACCCTGCGACCCTGCGACTCTCTGCGACGTCAAAGGAGTGGGGCCTCGCCTGTTTGCCTAAAAATACCCCAGACGTCCCATCCAGCCGGCCAGTCAATTGAAAATGTGCATGCGAACCTTTGGATGATGTGCTGTTGAGTCGCGCGATCTGGGGGGGTTGTGGAATGGTCGATTGACAAGGCGGCAGATCCCATGCATTCAGAGTTACAGCTCAAATAAGCTTTGCACGTTTCCGCAGAGTAGTTTTAAAGCAGCCATGTCGGAGTCGATGGCTTTGCCGGCGTAGGCAAACTGAATTGTTACAATCCCATCAACTGAAAAACAGTGACGCGGAATATGAAATACGTAAAGAATCAAGGGCGCCCTTTTCTTTTCTATTCGCGGCTAATGATGTATCCGCTCCTCCCATAGATGAATGCCGTCTAGAATGCACCTGTTTTTTGAATCAAGCCTTTGCTCACATTCATCCTACATACCGCCCGTACTGGGAAAACACCGGGTCCGCCCGCAGCTGCGCCAGGTCCGCCTCCCGCAGGCACAGGCCCGCCGCGACCGATCCGTCGGCCGCCTGCGGCATTAGATACAGTAGGCTCTCGACGGGCGTGAACTGCGGGCGTCGGACACTCCGGGGACTGCCTAGGCCGAGCCCGAAGTCGAGAGCGGTGGTTGCCACACCCGTCCACGAGCTGAGCATGAGCCCACCGGCGGCCATGTCGCCGTGCCCGACGAACGTGATGCGCCCCGCGGCCTCGTCCGGGTAGCCGGCGATGCAGGTAGCTAGGGCGCGGGTTCGTGCACGCAGGCGGTCCGGCACGATGGCGGCACGCAGGCAGGCGGCAACCTCCCCCAATGGCACGTCGCATACCCATTGCACGGTGGTCTTGTGCAGCGTCATGTTCTGGAGGAGGCCCGGGTACTTATCGGGGACGCCCATATAGCGGCGGACGTCGATGGCGCGAGCCAAGGTGGAGAAGGGCCTGTCCGGGCCCAGGCGGGCGGCGCGCGCGCGCATGATGGACTGCCAGAGGAACGCCGTGTAGGCGTCGTTGGTCGAGACGAAGGGGACGCCGCCGTCCGGTGGGAGCGTGGCCGTGGCCTCCGCCTTCAGGGCCGTCAGGCTCGCCGCGCTGAACTCAAAGTACGACCAGGCGCAGGACACGGGCCCATACTCCGGCGGCCTCGCACGCCCCGTCGGCTGTGGCGGGAGCGCTTGCTCGGGGATCAGCGGGAACGGGTTCCTGCCGCCCTCGTCGTCGCCCAGCAGCGGCACCAGCTGCGTCCGCTCGCAGTTGCCGATCGTCAGCTCCTGCTCCGTGAAGGCCTCGCCCCGGCACGCCTTGGCGAACCACCGGACCACCTCGCCCTGGCCGGCCATGTCCATGGTCGCGTGGTGCGCCACAAACGTCAGCAGCAGACCCCCCCGCACGAACCCGGCCTGCACCAACAGCACGGGCTTGTCCTTGAGGTTGGCCTCGCCAGGATAGCCTGGCAGGGTCCGCCTGGGTGCCACAACCGACTCGTCGAGCAGCCGGAAGGGAAACCCAGCCGCCTGCAGGGCATCAAAGGTGAGCTCTGGGTCTGTGTCGGTCAGGTCCTTGACAAACAACCGCGGCGTCGCCCCGAGGGGCGCAAAGCGGTACCGGCCCGCCTCGTGTACGACCTGTCCGGCGAGCCAGGGGAAGCCCGCGGCGAGCCGGACGAGGCCCACCTCGAGGGTGGTGACCACCGCTGGCCGTGCGCTGTCGTCGTCGGCCACGGCAAAGATGTACGTGAGCTGCGTGTAGATCTGCATGCCCGCCTGCTGGCCGAAGACGCCAATGTCCATGGTGGCCGCCGCGTCGGGTCCCAGGCGCGTGAGCGTAGGCGTTGCGGCCGACATGAGGTCGAGAAGGCTGCGGCTGTTGACGAACGCCGCAAGCACGAGTTATGATGCCGAAGATAGGAGAATGCTCCAACTGAACCTGCTTGACGAGAGACTACAGACTCTATCAAAATTCCCGGGAAGAAAAAACAAATCAGTATAGCTGCGCACAGCATAGAGTTGCAAGGCCCATAATTACAGTGGATTGCAACCTGATGCAGGTGCAGCAGTGGCTTAGACAGCGCTGGCTCATGATTCAATATGATGCCCGGTTGCTCGTCAAACTCGGCGCCCAAGGTCACGTGCCATCACCGAGGCTCAGCACTTTGGAGGGGCCGCACAGGGCCTTTGACGGGCCTAAAATTGCTGTGAACTTACTTATGCTGGGCTGGTCATGGCCAGGCTAAAATTGCTGTGAAAAACAATCTTGGCACAAAAAAGCTTAACACCAATACAACGATAGTTGCACTTAGACGGTATTTCGAGATTCACCGCAAGCATTCACTATTAGATCCTCGACACTAGACATCTAGCCTACAAACAGCAGACACCACCGATGATGCAATGACCTCTCGCGTACATCGATCGCTGCTAAGATTTCGACGTATCCCATGTCATGCTGAGACGGGTTTCGGGCCTCTCACGTGACACAGGTGTGCCGACGATCAACGAATGCATTGACGAGGAACGATTACCAGGCGGCTGTCTTGGCGGCTTCTATCCTGCAGAGCCTGGCGAGATCTTGGATGGGCGGTTTAAGACCATCGCCAAGCTCGGGTATGGGGCCGGCTTAACGGTCTGGCTCGTAGAGAACATACGACAGTACGTGCGTCTCCTTTGTAGCCTAGGTCGGGAAAGATGCTTTGGCTGAACATATGCACTCCCTTCCAGCACGCGGTGGCGGAAATCTCCCCTGCCACAATACGTCAGCATCAAGATCTCATCTCTTGATATAGCCACCGGGCGGGAGACGGCCGTGTTGAAACACATCAACAATGTCAAGTCGTCGCCGAGTGGGTCGCACAATGGCCTGAACTTCATCCACACGCTGGTCCACGAATTCAAACTGCCGGGGCCCGAGGGAACACACGCCTGCCTTGTCCATGTCCCTATGCGCGAGACGCTCCATCAGGTCCAGAAGCGGATGCCGCGGCAACGAATCCCGCCGCCGCTCTTCAAGCTCTACGTCTACCTTCTCCTCGATGCTCTGGATTTCCTGCATTCGGTGTGTGGGATCATCCATACTGGTGAGATTCCACATAATCACACGGAACAACGTCTTGCTCTCACGCTGACACTGGCAGACATCAAAGACACAAACATCATGGTGACATTCGAGAAGAACTCTGTCTTGTCTGATTTCGTCCAATATCATAAAAGCCATCCGCATCCTCGCCATATTCGGCCGGACGGCCACGTAGTTTATGTATCACAGCGCGACTTCGGGCCGTTGCGGGGGACAACATTGCTCCCCAAACTGGCTGATTTCAATCTCGCGGTTCCTCGAAAAATCGACTAGCCATCTTTCAGCCGTCTCTACCACCACGTTGCTAGCGAGCAGGTGGTGGTGCAGGGTCGCCGCCCATGGCGCTGCCGCGCAGAAACTCGATCCAGGCGTCGTCGCCCATCACTTCGTCGACGACCTCCATGGCCGTGGCATTGGGCCACATCATGGGGAAGATGTGGCTGATCTGCGTCTGCGGGTTGTCTGCGCCGTACGACCGGAAATAGAGCTGCTGTGGATCGTGCTCCGGCAGCGGCGGCAGCGTCTGCTGCATGTGCGATGCGTACCGCATGGTGGAATCCTCGGCCGCAATATTGCCGGCGCCGTGATTGTCAGCCGGCAACACATTCTGTTGATGTTGCTGCTGCTGTTGCTGCTGCTCGCTCTGGCTCTGTTGTGGAGGACGCTGCTCGTTCGGCGGCGGCGGTGGGCCGCAACTCTGCGGTTCGGCCATGTCGCCCAGCGACGGAGGCAGGTCGGGGTCGTTGATGTACGCCCCGCAGAGCTCCATAATGACGCGGTAGCAGCGCGGCGAGCTCGAGTTGGCCGTCGCCAGGGCCCGTATGGTCCGGAGCGTGACCGACACCTGCCCGCACCAGCCTGGGGCCTCGGTCGAGGCCGGGCAGCTACGCAGACAGATGCACGGGATCAGGCTCGCCTGGAAAAGGAAGTACCTAATATGCAGTGGTGAGAAAAGTTGAAAAACGACACACACATAGATGCACACGAAGAAGAGATGGTGCTACATACAGGGCATACCAAGCCGCTATGCGGTTGTGCGGGCGGTCTTCCTGCGCCCAGTACTCGCTGATCGAGGCAATGGTGGAGCGCGCGTCCTCCAGACAGCGGCTTATGGCCTCCGCGTCGTCTTCGTCTGCGGCTGCACCGGCACCTGCAGGCTCGTCACGACTTTCCCGACCGTCCCGGCCGTCACCGCCATCACGGCTGCTGCCACCATCGTTGCGTGCGCTGCGCAGCGCCCAGCGGATGACAAACGGCCGGTACATGATGATGCGCAGGTTGCGGAGGCGCCAGCGCATGATGGCGTGCGCCGTCGCAAATCGGGCGGGCGCCGACGACGGGCCGGCCGGATGCAGGTCGCCGTCGCAAAAGTAGGGCGGCAGGGACGCCGTCCACGGCTGCAGCAGCGTCCGGTCGAGGCGCAGCAGCTCGGCCGCGCTGGGCAGCGGCTTCGAGATGACACGGGCGTAGATCTCGTTGGTGGCGACGTGGAACGCCGCCTGCGTCCGGACGGCCGTGTAGGGCGTGATCTCGCCGCGCTCGCGCGGGTACGACCGCGAGTTGGCCGTGAGGTCCCGGTCGAACACGTTGAGCGGGTAGGCCACCTCGACGCCGTCGTACGGCCACACCATGGGGCGGCTGAAGGTGATGGTGGCGCCGACGTCGAACACGCACAGCGCCCACCACACGCGGCGGCGGATCTCCATGGTCAGCGGCGCGATCGGCCAGTCGGGGAACTCCTTGTGCAGCCCGAGCCCCGTGGCCATGCGCACGGCCAGGCCCAGGTAGTTGTACCCGGAGTTGGGCTTGTCGCGCTTCTGCTGGTAGTTGGAGACGAGCGTCAGCGCCTGCACGAGCGTCAGGTTGCCGACCTCGAGCAGGTCGAACGACAGCAGGGCGCGCGCGTGGGCGAACAGCCGCAGGTCGAGGTCCTCGCGGGCGTCGCACGACGACGCGTACACGCCGATGGCGGCGACCGTGTACGCCAGCACGGCCCAGCAGCGGCCGTGGGGCTGCCGCACCACCTCGGCGTACTGCGCGCGGAAGGTCGGCTCGTGCAGGATCGGGTAGCTCAGGTGGTACGTGCCGAAGTAGGCGTCGATCATGGCGTCGGCGATGTGCCGGTTGATGTCGGGCTGCACGGTGGCCGTCAGCGGTGGCGGGAATCCGTATGGGCTGTCGGTGCGCTCCCCGTGCTGTGGTGGGTGCTGCTGGGGATGACTGCGGGTGTTGTCGTAGCTGTTGCTGCTGCTTCCAATAGCGCCGCTTCGGCTGTTGCCCACAGAGGTCCGCGCAGCATTCGACGACCACAGCGCCGTCCGTGCCGTTCGGGGAGTTGTTTTGGGTTCCAGGATCCGCAGCATGGCGGCACCCGAAGCCACGCCGAGATAGCCCGTTTCCCTCACGCTGACGGTCAGGGAGGCCATGCCATCGGAGACGGGGTCGCCATCCGCACCGGCGCCATTTGACTGTACCACCGAACTTTGGCCCGGCGACTGGTGCAGCTGGCAGTTCACGTCCTGCTCGTCCCACTCAAAGTCGTCCTTGGGTGGTGACTCGAGAATGTTGGCGTTGTTCTTTGTGCTTGCGGTGGTGGCGGTTCTGTGTTCGACTCCGACCGTCAGCGGCAGCGGCAGTTGCGGCGGTTGTCTCGGGCCATGGTTATGGCGGGCCTGGGCAGAGACCCTCCAGTCATTGGCGTTGGACGGGTACGACGATGGAGCCGATGGAAAGGAGGGCGTCTGGTTGCCCAGTGTTGTGTGTGCCGTCGTTCTGACTTGGCCAGTGAGGTATGGATTGTCGAACCGTCTACGACTGTCTTGTATCTCATCTACATCGCGACCGCTGCCACTATCACTGCTGCCACCCCCTGCTCCGCCTGATTCGCTTGATATACCGGGTGCACCAGCCCCAGCCGGTCTGACTGCACCTCCCACGGCAGCTGCGGCTGCAGAAGCCACTGTTGCGACGGGCGTATCACTGCTTCTATCCGCTCTACTGAAGTTCACGGCTTCTTCTGTTCTGGTGTTGTCTGGTAGAGTCCCTGGCAGATTCGGCAGGCTGTCTGTCAGGCTGTCCCTCGATCGTGAGGTGGCCTGGTTGCGTCGCAATACGCGAATGAGTGCCTCAGCTCGCTCGAGCTTTTCCTCTACGTCGGTCAGATGTCTGAATGGAGTGTGTTAGTGCCCCCACCGTGAAACGGACTTCCCTCCGCTGCCTTCTTCCAATGGCCTACCTCCTGGTCAGCGGCGTCCGCGAGTGCTTTTCGTAGAGACAATGGCGGCCATAGCGCCCGCAGAGGCCGCAGGCGGGGATGCCACGATCGCATTTCGCTTTGCGTCGACGGCACTCCTTGCAGCTCTGGTCGACCGGCATGGTTGGAGGTGGTGGGGACAGGACACAGTCGTCCGCCAACAGCGGGAATGAGTCAGCCGAGAGCGCCGACATCTCTGGGATGGCGCGGCGGCAGTAGTGGCAGCGGTGGTGGGCCCGAGACGGAGGGAGGTGCCCGGCTTCCGGACGCTCCTACGGACGGGGCAGGTCAGACGGAGGGGTGACAACGATCCGGGCTCATGCCGGGCGAATAGCCGGGAGCCGACAGCCGAGCGGAACAGTGTCGTCCTGGGCTGGTAAGAGGTGCATGAACGATGACGGAGGGTGAAGGTTATTGACGAAGAAAAGAGACAAGGCATAAACAAAACAGGACCGGATAGCAGACGGAATGAGACAGAAACAAAAATTAAACAATCAAAGAACGAAACGAAAAAATCAAACAACAAGCTGGAAAAGGAGAAGCGTCACGGTTCTCCGCATCCGATTGCGGGGAAGCTACGGAGTACACTAACACTGGAATACCCCAGAATCGGAGTAGAGCCGGGGGCCGGTGGAGCACCCACGACCACCTCGACGGACGACAGTCGCCCTAGGCGTCATGCAAAAACCTGCTTTGGAACCCCAGCAGAGGGGCTAAGGGTGTTTCTACGCTAGTCGGCTCAGGATGGCAAGAATCAAGTAGAAGAACAAGGATGTTACATTTCTATTAGATTTATTTTTATTTTTATTCTTATCAATTTATTTTGTTGTATCTATCGAGACCGCAACCAGACAAGTCTTCTTCTCCGTATCTATCTCGCCGTGTAGCCGCCGTCGACGACAAAGTCGGCGCCCGTCGTGTACGAGCTGGCGTCGCTGGCCAGGTAGAGGTAGACGCCCTTGAGCTCGCGCGGGTCGGCGTCGCGGCGCAGCGGCGTCAGGCTGTACCACTCCTCCTTCATCTCGAAGGCGCAGTCGGCCGAGATGGCCGTGTCCGTGTAGCCCGGCGACACCGAGTTGACGCGGCCACCCCACTTCGCCCACTCGACCGACAGCGAGCGCGCCAGGTGGATGCACCCGGCCTTGCAGGCGTTGTAGCAGCTCTGCTCCTGCGGCACGTTGGCGGCGTGCCCGCTCATGGACGCGGTCACGACGGCGACGCCATGCCCCTGCTCGCGGAACACCAGGCCGGCCGCGCGCAGCGAGTAGTAGGCCCCGTCGAAGTCGACGGCGCGCACGCGGTCCCAGTCGGCCACGGCGTCGTCGAGCCCGCCGGCCTTGGTCGGCACGCCGGCGTTGGCGATCATGACGTCGAGCCGGCCGAAGTCGCGGACGGCCTGGGCCACGGCCGCCTCGACGGCCGCGTAGTCGCGCACGTCGACGCGGTACGTCCGCACGGCGACGCCGAAGTCCTTGGCGATCTGGGCCGCCAGGGCAGCCGCGTTGGTCGAGGCGTGGTACCACAGCGCGAGCTGCGTCTCGTTAGCCGTTTTCTGCTTTTCCTCACAGGCATGTAGGATATCGAGAACGGGAACATGGGAAAGAAAGACATACGTTGGCACCCGCTTCGGCTAGGCCGCGTGCCACCTCGTAGCCAATTCCGCCGGAGCCGCCCGTGATGATGACCGTGCGGCCGTCGAGCCGGAACTGTTTGAATACGCTGTCCTCGACCGGCGGGTTCGGGGCCCGGATCGACTTGCGTGCGTCACCCATGTTGGCTGAGAATAAACGTGAGGGTGTATGGACGGTTCTGAAGGAGTGTGCTCGGGGTAGACGTTCAGACGGGAGGGATCCAGCAGCAAGAGATGGGCAGAGAAAGCAGAGACGGGGTGAAGTAGAGCCAGCTGTCTGTATTCGACATTCAACATAACACAGGTACACACTTTCTTCTATACCCCGGATACACGCAGTCCATACGCTCAGTCCATATTCGTACCTAGCCAATCTTCCCAGAAAAGCAGGGGCTCATTTACAGATCGGTGGGTCGCCTTCCCCTGCTGACCATGCACACATCCGGACGTTGTCGCCCTGGCCCATGCCACGAGAACGTAGAAGGAGAACAACAAGACTAAGACTAGTTCCTGAATTTGGACAAGTCTACAAGCCCGGCACTCCAAACTCCGGGAGGCCCTCCAGTGGATCCGCCATGCACCGGATCTGCATGTCAGCCCGGGCCCAGCTCCGGGCCATAATGTATTCGCCATTGGGCAGGTCGTTTTTTCTCGCGCGCGCCATGGCGGCCTCAATGGTCGTCTCGATGCCGGTCGCCAAGTGCCGTCGGGACAGGCGGATCAATGCCAAGAGCGGGTCTACGTGGAGGAGCCACCGCTGGTCCACGAGTCCACGTCCCTGCTGAGCCGAGGCTCCGGCAATCTCAGCCCAAGCGCCCTCGTCCGCGAGCAGATAGTTTCCCTCCAGGATGCACACGTTCACATCGGGCGTCACCAGAAGGCCGCCCGGCACCGGATCCTTGAGGGCGTGGTCAAACGTGGGCACGGCCACGGCGGCCTCGGTCACCTCCCGCAGCTGGCGCACGAGCGCCACGGCCGCGGGGGCGTCAAAGGTCCAGGGGGCCCCGCGCCGCGCCAGCGCCTCATCCGCGTTGGGCATGGCGCGCAGCGTGGCCAGGGGGTAGTGGAAGCCGTCCATCGAGATGGCCACGGCGCGGATGGGTGCGGCCGGCTCGTCTATGCGGTCGTTCAGATAGGCGGCCACGGCGTGGGCCATGGTTGTCTTGCCCGAGCCGGGTGGTCCGGCCAGCGCAATAATGATGCGCTGGCCCGGCTGCCGGGACTCGAACAGGTCCACGACTCTTTCCTCGAGACGGTGGAAGACGCCCTCCATCGTTCCGGGGCGTCACGGGTTCGTTATGGCGAGAGGGCCGTTGTATGGCGAGACGAAGAAGACGGCCGCGTCTGAGAGAGTGCACGTTTTACTTGGATTGTGTATTTGTTATGACAATTGCTCGGGGGAGGAAGGGCGAGGGCACTGAGGAGTACGGTGTATATAATTTCCGCCGTAAGCATCAAAGGATTAACTAGGCAGACGGTCGCAGGATCCAAGTGGATGCGAATTGCTGTTGTCGTATTGGCTGGATTTCGAGACTGACGGCGGCGGGGCGCATTTGTGCCTGCAGTGTCGGGGTTGGGAGTCGAAAATTAACCTCCGAGCAAGTGTCTTTGTTATTTTCCCTCTTCAACGTGTTAGCGGTGGACCCGCACTGGACGGAGAACTGTCGACCTCCCCGACGTTCAGCCAACATGCAGCAATGATGCATTCGACGACGGCCTGCCGTCGTTATAGCTCGGGCTGGCTGCTAGATCTCCCTGGATGGAGAAAGCTCTACGTCCAACGCGTCTTCCTCTCCAAGCAAACAGAGACCATGGCAGAAATTGTAAGGCCCTCCATCCTTGACCTCGTATTTTTGCGCTCTTCGTGTTGTGTTCCACGCCGCCAGCTGACAGCCCTCCTCTTCCGCAGAACCGGGCATTTGTGCTGCAGGCCGTGCAGGAGGTCTCCTTCGAGGACCGGCCCGTGCCCACGCTCGGCGACGAGTACGACGTCCGCGTCCGCATCGAGCAGACGGGCATCTGCGGCTCCGACGTGCACTACTGGCAGCGCGGCCGCATCGGCGACTTCGTGCTCGAGAGCCCCATCGTGCTCGGCCACGAGAGCGCCGGCACCGTCGTCGAGGTCGGCAGCAGGGTGCTCAACGTCAAGGTGGGCGACCGCGTGGCCATCGAGCCGGGCGTGCCCTGCCGCCGCTGCGACCACTGCCGCGAGGGCGCCTACAACCTGTGCGCCGACACGGTCTTTGCGGCCACGCCACCCTGGGATGGCACGCTGCAGAAGTACTACATTGTCGCGTCCGACTACGTGTACCCCATCCCGGATCACATGACGGCCGAGGACGGCGCCCTGGTCGAGCCCGTCGCCGTCGCCGTGCAGATCTGCAAGGTGGCCGAGCTGCGCGCGGGCCAGACGGTCCTCGTCTTCGGCTGCGGGCCCATCGGCGCCCTCTGCCAGGCCGTGGCCAAGGCGGGCGGCGCCGCGAAGGTCATCGGCGTCGACATCTCGGCGTCGCGGGCCAAGTTTGCAGAGAGCTTCGGGGCGGACGGCACGTACGTGCCGCCGAAACGCCCGCAGAGCAGCACTAGTGGCAGCGTGGACCCGGTCGACGCGGCGCGGGCCTTGGGCGAAGAGATCGTCAGGCTCTTTGGTCTGGGAGACGGTGCCGACGTCGTGCTGGAGTGCACCGGTGCCGAGCCGTGCATTCAGGCGGGCGTCTTTGCAGCGAAGAAGGGCGGCACCTTTGTGCAAGCCGGCATGGGACGCGAGGTACGAGGGCATAATGCAACCGAATGAAAGAACAAGAAACAATATGAATATTGGCTAACATTGACAACAGAACGTCACGTTCCCAATCACCACGGCGTGTATTCGCGCGCTCACTATCAAGGGCTCCATCCGCTATACGACCGGATGCTACCCGCAGGCCGTGCAGCTGGTGGCCTCCGGCAAGGTGCAGCCGCGGAAGCTGATTACCCAGCGGTTCAAGTTTGAAGACGCTCTGGAGGCCTTTGAGCTGGTCAAGGCAGCACGAGAAGACACGATGAAGGTGGTCATAGAAGGCGTGCAAAACTGATAGAGTAATCACTTCTGGTAGCAGAGAAATGAGACAATAAAAATTAAAAAGAAAAAAAAACGAACAGACAGACTCGGTAGAGAGCACAGTGAAAAATCATGCCATGTACCTCGTAGTAATCCACGTCCGAGAAAGAAAATAGGAGACGGGGTGGCTGACCGTCGTCCGCTGGCCCCGCTCAGACGAAGGTCCTCGCAGGTGGAGGACCAGCTAGCTACCTCGCTGTCCCATGGCTGCTCCTTACTACATGAAGCTTCCACGACTGCCATGAATCTGCTTCACCTTGATTCTCTTTTCTGCCTCTACCATCTGTCACTTCTACGCCCTCCCTATTGATCCCCTTCTCACCCTTGACTCCCATCCCATCATGGTCCTCGCTCCCCACCCCAGCCCGGACGCGCCGGTGATCAGCCACTTCCTACTCACGGGCAGGACGGCCCTGGTGACGGGCGGCAGCCGCGGCATTGGCCTGAGCGTGGCTTGCGGTCTGGCCGAGGCCGGTGCCAGCGTGGCCATTACCTACTCTACCACCGAGCCTGCCGAGGCCCTGGCTGCCATCGAAGCAGCGGCTGCCCGTGCAGCTCCTCCGGCGCCTTCTGCATCTCCGCCGGCTGTCTTTAAAGCGTATCAGTGCAATGTGACCGACCCAGACGCGATCGAGGCCGTCGTGCAGGCAGCCGCCGCGGATCTCAGCACCGGCGGCAGCGGCAGCAGCCCGCGTCTCGACATCCTCGTCGCCAACGCCGGCATCGCCGAGCACATCGCGGCGATCGACTACCCGCCGGACCGCTTCCGCAACATCTTCGACGTCAACGTCAACGGCGCCCTCTGGGCGGCCCAGGCGGCCGCGCGCGTGTTCAAGAAGCAGGTCGACGCGGGCGGCCGTCCGGGGAGCGTGGTGTTCACGGCCTCGGTCAGCGCCACCCTCGTCAACATCCCGCAGCAGCAGGCGGCGTACAACGCGAGCAAGGCCGCGCTGGTGCACCTGTCCAAGAGCCTGGCGGTGGAGTGGGTCGATTTTGCACGGGTCAACTGTGTTTCGCCTGTGAGTTTGATGATCTCGGTGGATAGTGAGGGAGAGGATACCGTCAGGACCAATTTTTTTTCTAATGTGCCACAAAACAGGGCTTTATTGATACGGACAGTAAGAGACAGTTTCCTCCCCTTCCATTTTGTCGTTCTCGCTTCTTCCTGCTCACCAGACAGTGCTCTCGGTCCACCCCGAGGAATGGCGGACGCAGTGGTTCCAGATGATCCCCGGCCGGCGGCTCTGCAAGGTGGCCGAGCTCAAGGGCATCTACGTGTTCCTGGCCAGCGACGCCAGCAGCTACATGACCGGTACGTGTTCGTCGAACTGTGTTTCTTGTTCCGGGTGAACTTTACACTAATACATGACGTTCCAAGGTGCCGACCTCATCATCGACGGCGGGTATACACTGCCATAAGACAATAGGAATGTCTGGAAGCACGGCATGGGGAATTTGCGGACAATACCACGCCGTATCTGTGCCATCTACAATCACTGTTAAAATCATAGAATGCAAAGTAATTTCCAGTTGAATACTCCCCGTCCTCATACATCATACACGTACTTGCACCAAATCATCAGGAGGACATATCGCCCCCCGCTTCAGAGATGCATACCAGAACACTGTTCACAGCCCGGTAATAATCGTACCGTATGTCTCCATGCCCGAGCCTCGACACGGACGTCTGTCACCCTCGCCCCGCCGTGCGGAGAACTCCACGCTTCCCCTAAACGCGAGTCCTAGTGGCAATCGAAACTTGGGGTAGCCCCTGGCGCGACATAGCCGAGAGAGCAAACCGTCATCCGACCCCCCATCACAGTTTCGTCGGTAGAAAAACCCTCGATGCGATGAGCCTGCCGCGAGTATATGGATATACGAACTTCACATGTAGTAGACACAGGGCACAGACATGTTCACTTTGAAGTAGATCGCTCCATTCAAAATAAATAAAAAACAGAAAGTCTTCTCAGTGATGGCTGTCCCACTGCCTCGGCGCAAGATCATTCTCGACACCGACCCCGGCGTCGGTATCCCGGGCACCGATGCGGACGACCCGCTGGCCCTCCTGCTGGCCCTCGGCGACCCGCGCCTCGACCTTCTGGCCGTGACCACCATATTCGGCAACACGCCGCCACGGCTCGGCGCCCGAGGAGCGGCCGCCGTCCTGGCCGCGGCCGGCCGGTCGGACATCCCCGTGGCGCCGGGCATGGCCACGCGGCTGGACGGCACTTTGCCGGCAGTACTCGAGACGGCGTATGCTGGGGCGCGCGGCCGTGAGGGTGCCATTCCGCTGCCGCCGCTTGCGGACGACGACGACCGGACGGCGGAGCATGCCGCCGACCTCATCGTGCGGCTGGCGCGCGCGCACCCGGGCGAGATCACGGTCGTGGCCATCGGCCCGCAGACCAACGTGGGGATGGCGCTGCTGCGGGAGCCGCGCCTGGCGCAGTGGCTGGCCGGCGTGGTCTTCATGGGCGGCGGCCTCGGCCTGGACCCGACGTGGGGCCGCGGCAACGTGACGGCGGTGGCCGAGTGCAACATGTACTTTGACGCGGGCGCGGCCGACGTGGTGTTTCGGTCGGGCGTGCCGCTGACCATGGTCGGGCTCGACGTGACCAACCCGGCCACGGGCGTGGTGCTCAGCCGGGCGGCCATGGACGCGGCGGTGGCGGCGGCAGCGGCACCGTCACACAACTCCGCCGCCGTGCAGGACCCTGTGGCGGCGCTCTTCGGCCGCATCTGCACAACCTATCTGGAAGCGCCCATGTTCGAGTGGGCGGCGGACGGGTGCGTGCTCTACGATCCGCTGGCGGTGGCCGTGGCGGCGGATCCGGAACTGGGCACGTTCAAAGACATGGCGCTCGTGGTCGAGACTACGGGCGAGCACACGACCGGACAGACGCTGGAGGACAGGCGGCCGGGCGCCGTCGCTAACGTGCGCGTCATGGTCGGCGTGGACGGGGCCAAGGTGGTGCCCGGGATGCTGGAGCGGATGCTGGCGGCGGGCTCCAGCCGCAGGGCACAGGACACCGCAGGGACAGCGAGCACGATAAGTCAAGCACAATAGATGTCACTTGGTTTGGTTCATAATGTAGTTTTCGCTCTGTATCGTGCTGATTATTTACTCGTCCTTTTGTCCATTCCGCTTCATCCGTTCTCATCTGTCTGTTCGTCCGTGATGCTCCTCCTCCCAACAGCCGCAGAAAAATGGCTGCTCTTTCGGCCCTGACTCGGATCCGTCGCAGAGCCGTTGGAGATGCGGAGGATCGGAGGACACACCGAGAAAACGCGGAAGAGGAGAAAAACAAATGGCGCAAGATCTACGAGTACAAGGGGCACACTAATAGCAGCCGTAGCCTGCGTTGGGACTAGCACACCGGAGGTCTGTCGACCTCTGTACGGAGTCCTCCATACGCGCTTATTCCCACTTGCTCCGCCTGCGGCGCAGACCCCGAGGTCTCTCCAGGTTCGGGTCCCACCTGACACGCGAGATATGGAGACGAATCCGGGGAAGTGGTACAGAAGAAAGCGGAGGGGAGCATCGGCTGTGGGCTTAGTTTTTCTTCTTCTTTTGTTTCCCCCCCTTCGTGCTCGCTATTGCCCGCTATTGCTCACCTTGGGAGCCCCGTTTCTGTTGCGACCAGCCGCTCTCAGTGACATACGAGGATACGAGCAGTTGCCAGGGGGTAGCCAGGAAAAGACACCCGGAATTGGCTGTAATTATACTCTGGAGTGCGTCTTACACCAGGCACCCACACGCAAGGCTGTCTGTATGTTGTCTGCGGTTTCTGTTGTCCATATTATGTCGTTGATCAGCCCTCCTCGGCCCACTGTCACCTCGTCCCCTTCGTCTCTCACCTCTCCTTCACCTGGCCGCCCCTTTGGATGACTGCCCAAGCATCAGCAGTGTATTCACCTTTGCTGTCAGTTTCTCCCTCACTTATATACATTCGAAAATACCTCTGCCACCACGAAACATCCCTCCCAGCTCTCTCACGACACTCCTCAACATGGGCGCTCTCAGCAACTTCGCCAGCCACTTCCAGGTGGACTGGCGGGCCAACTGGCGCGCCTTTCTCTTCTGCTGCATCGCCATGATCGGTGCCTTCTGCTACGGCTACGACAACACCTACTACAGCGGCATCCTCGGCATGCGGCAGTTTGCCGACGACTTCGGCACCGGCCGCGATGCCTCCACCGGCAAGCCGGCGCTGACGTCCACCTTCCAGTCGCTGACGACGTCCTCCATGTACATCGGCGACCTGCTCGGGGCCATCGGCGCCGCGCCCATCAACGAGCGCTGGGGCCGCAAGGCCGTCTTCTTCACGGCGTCGCTCTGCATCCTGCTCGGCGGCGTCGGCCAGGTGGCCGACACCAAGTACGAGGTGGTCATCGTCCTCGGCCGCATCTTCATCGGCCTCGGCGTCGGCCAGTTCACCGTCACGTCGCTGCTGTACATCGGCGAGGTGGCCCCGGCCAGCATCCGCGGCCCCGCGCTGATGATGTACCAGTTCATGCAGTCGTGGCTGCAGCTGATCGCCGGCTGCCTGACCTACGGCACCTCGTACATCGACTCGTCGCTGTCCTACAAGCTGCCGATGGGCGGCCTCGTCGTCCTACCCCTGATCATGCTGGTCGGCCTCCTCTTCATCCCCGAGACCCCTGCCTGGTTCGTCCTGCAGAACCGCCGCGAGGACGCCGCCCGCTCGCTGCGCCGCATCCACGCCGGCGACCCGGACTACGACCCCGAGGCCGACCTCGCCCAGCTCGAGCAGGCCAAGATCGCTGAGGAGCAGCACCTGGAGTCGGCGTCGTGGCTGGCCATCCTGCGCGACCCCGTGGAGCGCCGCAAGCTGATCATCGCGACGGGCGCCATGTTCCACCAGCAGATCGGCGGCATCACCTTTTTTTACGTGTACGGCGTCGTGTTCGCCGAGGCCATCGGCCTCGACCAGCCCTTCATCATCCAGCTGATCACGAACCTGCTGCAGATCGCCGCCGTCGGCGCGTCCGTGGTCGTGGGCAACACCCTCAGCCGCCGCGTCAACCTGCTCGTGACCAACGCGATGATGCTCGTGGCCCTGCTCATCATCGGCTCCATCGGCGCCACCAAGACGCTGACGACGGCCAACCAGTACGTCATCGTCGTGTTCACGTACATCGTGATCGTCGGCTTCAACTTCGGCGCCGGCCCGCTGGCCTACACGATCGCGCGCGAGGTCGCCGTCGGCGCCAACCAGAACAAGATCATGTCGGCCGCCATCGTCAGCTTCTATTTCTGGACCTGGGCCATCACGTTCACGGGGCCGTACCTGTACTACAACGCCGGCCTGGGGCCCATGCTGGGCTTCGTCTACGCCGGCGGCTGCGTCATCGCGCTGAGCTACACGTGGCTGTACGTCGGCGAGACGGCTGGCCGCTCCAACCTCGAGATCTCGCTCTTCTTCACGGAGAAGATCCCCGTGCGCCAGTGGAAGACGCACGTCTTCTCCGGCGGGCTCCTGGCGTCCAAGAACCTGGGCACGCCGTCGGACAAGGACGCCCAGACCTGCGGCGAGAAGTCATCGGCGCCGAACAGCAAGGAAGTGGAGGTTGCGGAGGTCTAAATAAGGGTGGCGGGCAGGGGCCCAGAGAGGGCGTTTACTGTTCTGTTAGAAGCAGGGGCGGATGGGTGAAAATAAAGGGACGCGTGGAGTAAAAAAATGGCCGTATCGTGTATGGCAAAAGCCCAGCCATGTCCTTATGCTTGGATGCGAATAAGTCGGTCGAATAAAAGTGGCCCGAGTACCAACGTACCATTTCACCCGGAGGCTTACTCTTGCATTTCTCTCTCTTCGTCGCTCTATCTGCTCTGAGGTCGATTTAACCAGCCTCGTCCCTCCTTGGACGTACCAGTGAAATGTGCTGGCACAGCCAAACGAAAAAAAATAGACCCAATTACCATCATCTTCTCCGAAGAGAGAGACCGCTCAGGCGGGCCCAAAATTGCTGTGAATGTCCAGTCCCCGTCGTACATCGTCTGTCTTTTTGTCTTACCGTTCTGTCATTGGTCCTCCCAGAAGACAGACACATCCTCGGACAGGCCTAATATTGCTGTGAAAGTTTTTCCTGCATGTGGAAAGAGTAACGAAAAATAACGAAAAAGACACGAAAAAGAAACGAAAGATGCCGACATCTAGCCAAATTTCTTAAAACAAACTAGGCAGTTTAATAAATAAAAATAATGAATAAGAGAAACGAAAAGACAGCAGAAATCGAACACATAAAAATACAAAAACCGCTGCGTATCATTTTTCGACAGCCACTGTGTGCATCTCAATCATCTGTCTTTCCGTCGGGGACAATAAAGGGAGACGTGGACTTAAAAATGGCCGTATTGAGTGTGGTAAATGCCAGCCATGCGCTTTTTCTTGGATACAAGGATTTACTCCGTTGCATAAAGGTCTCGGAAAAAAGCTGCAGATATTCCGCGAAACTATTTCGCCATTCATCCATCTCCGCTGGGTCAGCAGTAGACGCTCACACTCTCCCTTGTGCAAAGCAGTGGCCGAGATCAACATTGACTTTGCGCCCAAACCTGGTGGAAAATCGCAATCTTGGATGTGCTTTCGTCCAACTCTTCCCCAAGCTGTCTCCAGTCCTTCTTATGTTGGGCCCAGGTGCGAGGAATGTATCCGGCGTACTAATTAAGCATTCACTTACGTGTGCCTGAAGAGTACTTTGTACTGCTTGTAGTGTCTGCTACCCGATAAGCTTCACTTCCACCAAAATATTTCTAGTATTTCAAAACGGCCACCGCCCAGCAAACAACGAGCAAGTGACGTATAGAGCATTCACAAGGTAAAGTATCAAGAAACGTGAAGTGTTGGGAGATGCGGGGCAAAGACTTATCTTATTGGGTCGGCTGTGCCGGGATTGTATCAAGTTTGTAACTCCACGAGGCTGTGACAAGGGCAGCTTCGCCTTCAACAAATCCCACGAAAGATAAGAACCGTCTAGGGGTTATCGAGCTGACCTTGATATAAAAAAAATTCCTCTCTGGGGGTTGAGCTGTGATTCTGCTTTGCTTAGTCCGGCTGCGTCGAGAAAGGAGCCATGACGTCGATAATTCCAAGCTCGGAACGGTCAAATGCTAGACATTCCGTTGTCTCGCTCCTGCTCGACATCCAGGAGAGCCAAATGCCGCAGGAGAAGTTCCTTCGCTTCATCAAGAACTTGGAGTGTTTATATCAGAAAGTCCCCGCACGAAATCAATCTTGGTCTAGATCGTTCCTCCGGCAGCGGATCGATGCCTTTGATGAGCGGGACTATGTCGCCTTATCGTACACATGGGGTCCATCCGAGGGCGAAGAAGAGTGCAACCAGCGCTACCAAGTCCAGGCCTGGGACAAAAGACTGCCTGTCCCATCGCCAGTTCGGGATTGCGTCTTTGACCGCATTACCACCTACATGGACCACTTTGATGTGAAGCTTCTATGGATTGATCAACACTGTATTAGGCAAGAGGCCTCTAAAGAAAAGGAAGAGGCTATCCATGCGGCGGATCTAATATATAAACTCAGCAACCACCCTGTCGCATTGCTCGGCAGACGTATCAAGTCGAGCGATGAATTGGAACTCTTAGACAAGATTCTCGCGGGAACCCTTGTCGATTGGAATGACGAAATGCGACAGTTCTGGCTGTCCGATACGACTGACCGCCAAGAGGCTGGCAGAGCTTTAGCACTGTTGCACGAGATGACGAGTGACTTTTGGTGGACGAGAGCTTGGACATTCCAAGAAAACTACCGCGCAGGGGCGAAAATGACCTTACTTGTTCGACATGAGGCCGCTCTAGAGTGGCATAAACGGCGCCTCGGCCGTTTTGAAGACGTGCGAGGCGAATTGTGCATCTGCTCCGTGGATTTCTCGTCCGAGGCGACGAGGCTATGCCTGGCATTCCCACACCCCAACACGCGGGAAGAGCGCGAGGCAAGAGAGCATATTCTTAGAAAAGCCGGAAAGTACACAATTCTACTGGCTGCATCGGATCCCATATTCCCAACAATCGTCAAAGATATCGAGAACAGAGGCCTAACAAATAGCTGGGACCGCCTCGCCATCACCGCTAATTGTTGCCAATATCCGATTCGCTTGAATACCGAAGAGCTGAAGCGTAATGCCCACAGCCTTGATTTGTCGATTTTGACAATGTGTCTGCTCAACGGCGAGATTCTCGACAATGGCCCAGTCAAGAACCCTTGTCCGGCATCGCCGATAACCATGTCCGAATACCTGAAGACACACTTCTTCAACAGATTCCGTGCTCCTAAAGATGAACACAGCCTAACGTTCAACAAAGGCTGTCGATTCGTTGACGTGCAGCTCAGGGAAAGCGGCGTCTTGACGAAGGGGCATTTGTGGAAACTCGGAAGAATCATCCGGACGGTAGAGTTCCCCCGCCGGTCGCCGGGGGTGGAGGAACCACGAGACAGCCCGACTTTGCGCCAGTGGTTACTTGGTCAATTGGCAGACGAATTAAGATCTATACCTCACGATCCTCTGGCTGAAGACATCGAAGCGTATGTATATCACGATTCCTACGACGATGGCGACAGCGAGTTCTGGAACATGGATTTTCCCAGAAGATATATGCAGATGATGGCTGTGCAGCTGGCTACAGCGATTGATAAAGGAAAGACATTACGGCTGGGAAGTCTATATGGCTGTCCGAATGTGACCTCACCGTACCATGCCATTTTCATCTGGGAGGACGATGAACTTGAGGATGGAGATACCTGGTGTATGGATGAGAGCGAGCGACAGCAAAGTGTCCCACCAGCATTCGCCTTCACAACATCATGGCCGAAGGATCCTGGCTCCGGTCAGCATGATGCCAACGATATAGATCGACATGTGTCCCTTGAGATTGAGTATCCGAGGTTTGACGTCCGTGACCGTGCGTATCGGCTGTATATTAGGCGTTGGCTTCCTGGGTTGTGTTTTTTTAAGGGTTTCTCGAGAGTGAATGTGCTCTTTCCGTGGCCTCGTTCGATAGAGGCGATTATTCCTTGAGCTGAAGGAAGAACTTGGTTTTCCTTGGATAGAAGAGAAGAGTCTAGTCCATTGAATAAAAGCCCTCAGAAGAAGGCTGCCGCTATCTCCTGAAATGATCCGACATTCATCCATCTCCGCTGGGTCAGGACACTACTAAACAAGTCTGTTAGTCGTCTAAACTATAACACAACTCTACTTTAGTACTCTTTCGCAGTCTCTTCTCGGTAAACTTTACCACTATTTCGCGTTTTATTTTATTTCTATTCTTAACTTTATTTATTCCTCCCTAATCTATGTCAGCCAGACCACCGAAAGCCGTCTTCACAATCAATTTCCCCGTCGTCTTCCGTCTAGCAAGGTGGTCTTGTGCAGCATGGAGCGATTCTAGGCTGTAATTACTCCCCACCAAACTCAATTTTCAGCGCGCCTGTTGCAACCAAAGCGCCAGCATCTCTTAGCTCCTCTCCACGAACTCCTCGCGCTCGGCAATGTGGTTGGCCAGCGTCGCATACTTGGAAGGCGTAGCTCATGGGCTGATACGTGGAGGCTTTGTAGGAAGGCCTTGTATCTTTTTCCTTCTTCGTTTAACAAGACTTTTGTTCTTCCGTGTACAACAGTGATCTATCCTGGGCGCCCACCACGAGCTGATGGGTGTGCGTGGCTATGCGTTGCAGCCTAATCACAACCAATAACTAATGCAGGGGGTGTGGGAGGTAGGCAGACGTGGGGTTCTTCCGAGATCTGCGCCGGATAGATATGCACATCGCAACCGGGGGAGGAATTGTGCAAAGTTCCTGCTTTCCTTCTTTCCGAGCTGTGAAGCTCTATTTGACTTTGACATCTCCCGTCTTTTCGCAATTCGCATGAAGCATTTAATGTACTCCAGCACCTTTTCTCTCGCCCACGCGCAAGTGCCAGCAACAATATGCTTCGAAAACCCAACACCGTCAGGTGATCTACGCACTCTAGGGAAGGAGAAGCCGGTGCAGAATCCTGGATATGGCTGCGGGACTTACCGTTGAGATAGTTCGTACCCCCCTGGCACGGCGTTCTGCCAACGGCCGGAAAACTGCCGGCGGGAATCACGTCAAAAATGACACCACCCAAGCTTCGTTTTGTGAAAAGTATCAAACGGTATCAATGACAGCCATTTCTTGTCGAGATCCCTCGTAAATCACTTCCAGGAGATCGAGGGAAGGCTGTATTTCGGCCGCAAGCTCGTCCAAGAGGCATGTGATCTCGAATTCCCTCCCCCCCCTTTCTGGTTTGATTCTTTTAGGCGACGCTGAGCCTTCCCCCTCCCGAGAGACTGTGCTGATTGGACCAGACGGCCATGGGCCACACTCGGAACCGTATCCCGGGCGGCTATTTCTGTTGTTGCCTGATGCGGTCTGCGGGTTGGCTTTTTTGTCGCAGATACTCGGCGCCTCCGCCCGCGTACAGTCTCAGAGTGCTGCTCCATTCTTGGGTTATCACAAGCCTAGCCACCCCCAACAGGGCTGGCGATGCGTGATTGAAACACCCCTGTGTAGCAGTCTAGTCGTGGCCAGCAGAGAGGGGGGCTATGTAATTGAGCTTGGACGTCAGTGCCGCTGGCCTGCATCGAGGCAGACAGGCTGCCTCCATCAAGCCAAATTTGCTTGGAATAGTATGGCTCGGTTCGGTCTCGAAAAGCACGAGATACATAAAACCCAGCTCCTTCTTTTTGCTGTGCGAGTCATTTTAGAGTAGTGTAGAAGGAAAAGCAAAAAACATGGCTTCGACCAACATACGTTCCTCGCCTCCTGATGCAGGCTATGGCGAGTTTCTTGCACCGCGCGACGGAGGCCACAGCGGTTACAAATTCCGCTCCCACGACTCGCTCTGCTTCTTTCTCGGTATCGGCGAGCCCTACAATACCTGCCAAGCCCACGCGCCGTACGTTCGGAAAAAACCGCCCCATTGCACGAGGAAAATCAACCGCAACAAACGGACGACCGTGTTGGACCTCCTCGCTGGTCTCCTCCGTACGACAGTGCCTTCTCAGTCGGCGGCAACACTCCTGGAAAAGTTGTCCCCGCACGTCGTCTGTGGGCAGACGAGCATGCACCAAAGCCAAGCCCCTACCGTGTACAACAAATGGTGTGCCAGACTCTGGGCCGACTATCTGCGCGCGAACGGTCTAGATCCACAGCTGTGCAGCGATCTGCTGCCCGCACTCTCGAGGAGTACATGGGAAGACGCTCTCGGCCGCGCTCGCCAGGAACAGCGGGCATATTCTAGCGATTCTGACGATTCCTCGTCGGTGTATGATTCCAGCGACGAAGATGATTCTGACCAACCTTATGGCACACCCGACACCACGGTCTCCGACGTTAGCATCGCCACCTCGACATTCTCTGACGAAAGGGCCACCGGCTATACCGATGATGTGCCCATCCCGGCCACCCAGCTTCTGCCAGATGTTCCAGGCGAGAGTCCCACCTCTACTGTCCGCTCTCCACAAGAATCTCCACAAGAACAAGAACAACAGATACTGCAACAGCAACAACGGCCTCGACAACAACAGCGCGCATTCGTCGTATATCATGATCCGGAGCCAGCAGGATTTGTGCCGACAACCGCGGTGCAAACGTCCGGCCACGCGAAGGCAGGCAGTCGACAAACGCTGGGGTCGCTCGACCTGAACCGAGCTTTGCCTTCTGCCAGCAACCAGAGGCCGCTTCTGTCTCAGAGCCACGGTGAACGCACCGGTGCTACGTCTTCATCCCCTGTCACACGTCGCCCGACCGAGTTATCCCAGGCCGACGCAAAGGCTCCTACATGCTCGCCCAAATCAGCGACAGAGCCCCTTGCAAGCGAAATTGAGCACTCTGCAGCACCTTCGGACGAGACACCAGGGAATCCACGTGAACATGAAGAAGGCGGCGACGATTATGGCGGCCCCAACGACCACGGCGAAAGTGAAATAAACGAGAGACTCGAAGGGGATGACGACCAAACGGAGAGAAATAGCGGAGCGCAGGCGCAAGATGCGGGCAGCAATCTAGGTGATCTGGCTGCATCCGAGTGTCTTGATGTGGGCCATGCCGACGCAACTTGCGAAGCTGAAGCCGAGGAGGAGCCAATGGCTGCTGCAGTGTCGGGTGCAGGACATGACGATGTTGGGAAACGTCAGGTCCGCCCAACGAGTTCGGCTTCTGGATGCGGGGCCGAGCAGAGGGACAAAGAGGCAGATGAAAAGCGAGAGGCGCGAAGCGACAGCGAAGAAGAAGATGGAGGGGAGACAAAAGACAGCTCTGGGCCCGACCTCCCTGGCGTTGCCGCCGTCGCCAGAGCCGCCGGCAGCATCATTCCCGGCGTCACCGTAGCAGCGGTACGCCGCCCGGCGACGCCGCCTAGCCTCTCCCTCGTTGCGGCGGCGTTGTCGTCGCCACTCCCGCCGCCGCCAGGACTGCGCTCCACGTCTTTCCGCCCCTACGCCCTCCCGATGGACCCCCTGCTGTTGCTGAAAAAGCTCCTCCAAAAAATGGCCCAGCCCGTCTGTCACGAGCACCGCCGCCGCGGCTTCATCTACGGCTACGTGCACCCCTCCCTGCCCGGCTTCCTCAAGATCGGACACGTCCGAGAGGCCGGCACTGCTGCGCCGCCCAATCAAAACCGGCAACGACAGCGGGCGCCGCACGCCGACGCCGTTGACAACCGCCTCGCCCGCTGGGCGGCCGCCTGCCAGCAGCCCGTCGTCAAGGTCTTCCAGGTGGAAATCACGTGCCCTGCCGTGGAACGCATCGAGCGCCTGGTGCACCTGACGCTCCAGGACCGCCGCCGCGTGCAGACGCCGCCGTGCGAGCCGTGCCGCCGGCGGTCCAAGCACGGCACCGGGGGCAACCACAAAGAGTGGTTCGAGATGGATGTGGACGCGGCGCGGAACGTGGTGGACATGTGGGCGCAGGTTGCGAGCCAGCCCGCGTACGACGGCCTGGGCCGGCTGGTGCGCTTCTGGTGGACCCAGGCAGACCGCGACCTCTTGAGGCTGGACGCGTACGGGTCGGTGCTGGGATGGCTGGCAGCGGTACCGGACTTGGTGGTTGAGTACCGGCGGCAAGTGTTGGCCAACATGCCGGGACCGGACATATAACTGCGAGTGGGCAACACAGCCACTCGCCATGTACTTATACTCCATGACTGAAGCAGACGACATTCGAATGAATTTCTCACGTAAAGCCCACAATTTTGCATGTATTCGCTGGTATGGCCTGTAACGCTTAAACCTCGCTACCGCCCCTCGCTTGCTTAATGTTGCTACTAGGAGAGGAAGGCCAACTTCGACCAAGCGCTTTTGTATATGAGATGGGCAGTTCCCTTCCTAAGTAACTACAACATTGCGCATATCTATGGGCTGCAACCACGCACAGGTTTGTCAAAACAGACGATGTTAAAAGAGATGGCTGAAAGACGATGCAGTCAAGGCAGAAAATAGTGAAAAGGAGGAGCAGAACACCATTTAGCGTAGGGTCACGATGGATAGTTTACCGTGTTGGTCGAGACATGGATGGTGGTCTTGTCTCTTACGCTAACCTGGGCTGAGAGGGAGCGCCAAGGACATCTCTAGAGCCTCTTAGACCCCGTTTCCCCCCATTCTCATCTTCCCGGTGAGGTTCGCGCTCGACCCTAGCATCAACTGGCCGCTCTCGTCGTTACACCGGCCCAGCTCGAGGAGCAGCGCGGCTGGGAGCCACAATGACAAACGACATTTCCATGTGTTGACTCAAAACCCGGAACATCTCGAGTGTCTTTTCGGGCAAAATGTGCAGCTTGCGGTGCAAGACGAGCGTGTCGAGGACGCCCTGGGCGGTGGCCGGGCCGCCGCCGTTTAGCAGCAAAACGACCGCTGGACGGCTTCGGCCGAAGAAGCCACGAGCGTATAACCCACCTCGGTCGGCACGAGCGCGAGGCCACCCGCCTGGAGCACGTCAAAGACACGCCGTGCGTCTGCCTTGACGTCGGGGTGTTCACCTGGTGCAGGGATTGTCTTGAGAGAAATGGCGTCCGACATCGTGTTGGACCGACTAGAGATGAAAGAAGAAGAAAATGGTCAAGAAAAGGATATATGCAATGGAACTAGTATCGCTCCTGTTGCTGTTACTCATAGCCGTACTTTATGGATTCTGGAACCCCTACACCCTGCTCCTCTCAGTGCCGTAGGTCCGTCTAGGCTATACGAATAAAAATAAAAATAAAACTATGGGCGAGGCATTGTACAGAGTTATCGTACAGAGTTAAGCGAACCGAAGCGAAAAGCCAGTAAAAGCCGGTGAAAGCCACTTTGAATAGAGGTTTCGTCTGACGTGCAGCCGGAGGCGACGGATTGGGCTCAGCCATATTGCACACTGAAAAAAAAAATTGAAATGAAATAAAATACAGGGAAAAAAAGAGTACAGCCACCACGAAAGTTGTGAGTATTTCTGCATTTCCGTCTTCATCGCTCACGACCGTCAATCACATAATTGTCCAACGGTCTATAACTAAAACAGGCGCACAACAGTATCAGGTGCGGCAAAAGTCAGGTTCAAGGCGGTGCCGTTCTGCAGCAGAGAAAACATGGCCTGGGTATACAGAGAATACAGCTGGCCGACCTGGGGGTCGACGGTCAAGAGGGTGACGTTGGTTGTGGCGTTGCCGGTGGTGACGCTGGGGATGGTGGCGTTAGTGCCGGTGGTGCCGGTGGTGGTCGTCTGGTTGCTGGGGAGCAGACTAGGCGACGGGAGGGCGGATGCAGATGCAGATCCAGACCCAGTCGCGGTGACGGTGGCGTTGACGAGAGAGCCGTTGGCATGGACGACAGGGCCGTGGAGAGCACTGTTGCTGTAGCCGCAGCATATAGGCGGGGTGACGCAACCATTGCCGCCGTAAGAGCTCTCGTAGTTGCCGTTGTAGGAGCCAATGCAGAACTCATAGTTCCAGATGCCGGGGAAGAGGAAGGCAATGCCCTGCGAGGTGGCGGTCGTGGTGCCGATGATTTGAAACGCGGTGGTGGCCGAGCGCATGTAAATCGTGTAGCCGGCGGCGTTGCCTACGCTGGGCCAGCTGAGCTCGAGCGTCGTGGCGTCGATGGTGGTGAATGCGAGCGACGCGGGCGGCGGAGGCACGCCGCCGCCGATGATGACGTCGTTGGCGGGCGCGGGGAGGCCGCCGGGGGTGACGGAGAAGCTGGTGACGCTGCCCTTGGCCAGGTTGATGTAGGTGGCGACCCAGACGCCGTAGCGGTGGTTGGCGGCGAGGTCGGGGACAGTGAGGCTGACGGCGGTGGTGGCGTAGGCGCCGAGAAAGGCGCCGGGGGTGTCGAGGTCCCAGACAAGGACGCCGTAGCAGTGGATGTCGTAGCCGGTGACGGATTCCCAGTAGACGGAGATGCTGTTGCTGCCGACGGGATAGACGAGGATATTGGAGGGCCCGGGTGCGGTGGCGGGGTTGGCGGTGGCGGTGACAATGTCGGACCAGTCCGAGGTCACGTCGCCGTCGCCGCGCGTGCAGACCTGGGTGTCCCAAGCCTGGCCGGGGAGCACCCACGACAGCCAGCTGCCCCAGGTATTTGGGTAAACGATGCCGTCGGACCACCAGTCGGTGCTACCATGGACGCGGGCGCGGATCTCATAGCCGCGGTTGTTGTACATGTTGTCCCACGTCGTAAAAATGCCCTCGGGGTAGGAGATAGCGCGCACGTTGGTGGGGGTGTCGACGGGGCGCGCGTCGACGGGGTCGGGCACGGCGTACGGCTCGCCCGCAAAGCCAAATGCGTCGCCGAGCACGTTAGCAAAGGCCTGGGCGATGTGGTGCTCGCCGGTGGCGTCGGGGTGCAGGCCGTCGTAGCCGTCGGGGCAGTTGTCGGGCGCGCAGTCGTAGTTTGCGGCGACGTCGACATAGGCAATGGGCGACTCCCAACGGAACCAGTTCGGCAGCGTGGACTTGAGCAGCGCGTTGTAGGTGGCTGTGTTGTCGACGAGGTCCTGGCGGCCGTCGATAAAGAGCCGGTTAACGACGCTTCACGTCGGCCTTGGCCTCGCGCGCATTTTCGACGAGTGCGCCCATCTGTCCAATCAGGCCGTCGGGCCCTTGGACAAACCAGCCGAGATCGTTGAAGCCGAGCAGGACGAGTAGGTAGTCGGGCTGGTACTGTTTGACCCACTCGTTGATAAGCGGCACGTCTTGGGTGGCCTGGCGGCCCCAGTACGAGGCGTGGCCACTGCCGGTAAAGGCCGAGGGCACGCCGGAGCTGTAGCCGCCATCGACCTGGAAGTTGAGGGCCTCTTCGCCCGGTAGGGGCGGGGCCATGGGCTCGGACGAGTCGAGGCCGGGGGTGCCGTGGGTGCCGGTGTAGGGTCCGACAAAAGTCGCTTCGTAGCCGAGGTTGGTCAGCCACTTCCAGACGCGGTAACGCCAGGTCCAGTCGTCCTGCATGCCGTGGGAAATGGAGTCGCCGACGACCATGATCTTAGGCGCCTGGTTCGTGATGCTCGGCAGCTCAGTCAAGTCGGTGTAGCAGGGGATGGCACAGTCGCCGCCCCATACGTCGCCGCCGGTACTAAATTGGTTGATGACGCCGGAGCTGCAGACGCCCCTGCAGTCCTGGCCATGGCTGTACTCGCACGCGGACACGACGCCCTGGGATTCTGGGCTGTTAGCCGCGAGGGGTGGGGAGACGGGGAGACGACACGAAAAAAATAACAAAAAAAATAAACTAAACTCACGCCATGTATTCAAAATCAAGCGGTATCCCTGGTGGTAAAACGTGTATTGCGGGTTGCACAGGCCCTGCACTACGCATTTCTCCGTGTCGTTTATCTGGTTCCAGGCCACGGTGTCGGTGGCGGTGAACTGAACCGAGTAGGGACCGACCCCTGGGTCGTCGAAATAGAGGATGGGCGGTGCTGTGCTGCTGGGGTTTACCCATCCGACACTGAAGAGTTAGAGCGAACCATGTTGACGCATTCTCCATCTCCAATCTTGGTGGAACTTACTTTTCATCTGTCTCCGACGTGGCGCCGGTGGCGCCCTTATCGAAAATCAGAATATTCTCGTTACCGCCGCCCTGGGTCTGAAAGTGCGTCCGGCACCGGCTAGTCGATAACCACCATTCGGTGACGTCGCCAGCAAACAGCTCACTAATTTCCGCGATAATACTCAAGGCCTCGGCGCTTTCCTCGTCGACGGTCAGCAAAATAAAGAAACCGGCAATGATGGCGGGGATGCCGACGGGTCCTTGGCGGCGGAGAATGGAAGCGCCGTCTGTCGTATTGATGGAGCTGATGGGGATGGCGCTGCCGTTGCTCATGCCTTGGAGCACCTCGGCGTGCAGCTGTTCAAAGTAGGCGAGGCGCACGGGGTCGGTGATGAGCGTGCCACCCGTCATGACGGTTGTGAGGTTGATGCCTTCAGCGGCGGGCCAAGGGTAGGATGAGTTTTGAGGAGCGGCACTGGAGACGGGGGAGGCAGAGGAGGCAGAGGAGGCAGAGGAGGCAGAGGCAGACTCGGCTTGGGGCAGGGTATGCACCATGGGCAAAATGCCGGCGAGCACGAGATGCCACCACATCGTGGAAGTAGTAGGGAAGGACAAGGAGCGGAAAGAGAGACAGAATGAGAGAGAGAATGAGAGACCAAAAATGGAAGACAAGAGGCGAACGATTGCTGTTGCTCAAGAGACGAAGCAAAGCATGGCCGAGATAGAGGCCGCTCCTTGTCTCCTTTTATATACAGGATACAAATACAGGGTACAGTCCATTTAAGGTGCAGCTCACTTCACTCAGATAGCAATTTGGACAACAGACGCCCTGTGGAAACAGAACTACAGAATAGTACCGCCTTGCATGAAGATGAAAACCGCAGCGGCTCTCTTTGCGCTTGTGTGCACGGAGCATGGGCATTCAGGAACGACATTCGGGAACACGTACGATGTAGGAAAACGCAGGAACGTGCATAGACGCGGGCATGGTTTGCTCTGCCTCTCAGGACAATCCCTCTATCCAAACCCCCGACTTAGGTGGGGGATGGCCAAAGGTGCAGGTTTCCGTACGAAATACTGCATTCGGTGCTCCAAAACACGAGTAGCCGCTGGGCCTCGACCAGGTCTATCTCTTTCAAGTTAAGCTTATAATCTTATTAAACCGATCCCCACAGCCCATCCTACCCCCATTCGCTGTAATACGCCAACGTACGACGTAAACATTAAACGAAATTCAAAATACACCGCACACTCCTCCCTTCTTCCAACTTTATGGTTGTGTCCCTCGTTGCCCCATTTTTTCCCTCCTATAAAAAAGGCGGTTGAGGTGTTGCCAAGACGGCCTGACCCTTTTCGGACAGTCACACGGGGCGTCTATGCGTTTTAAGTTTTTGGTAGTCCGTGGCTAGGAAAGGCTAACTGTGACATTCCACAACGAGTATCTTCCCGCATTCCTTTTCATCACGTCTGGTTTGTTGGTGTATGGTGGTAGTGTGATTAGTATAGATAATAGACATTACGCGCCTTTCCTCCCTTTTCGTCTTTTTCCTTTCTGCCTTTTCCCTTTTTGACACAAAAACCAACTCACATAGTTCACCCTTTCCACCTTACGCCCCCCTCCCCTTCCCCCACTCACCAATTTGCTCTACACATCTTCCACCATGGCCCTCCTCTTTCGTTTGAACAGCCTGCTGCTCGCCGCCCTGGCCTGGTCCAATGCGGCCTCTGCGGCCTCGGCGACCTCTGCCTCTGCCGCCGCCACAACAACAACAACAACAGCCGACCTCACTCCTGGCACCGTCGACGTTGACGTGGTCTTCCCCCTCAACGCCACATACGCCCCGCTGGACGGCCCGCTGCCCATTGTCTTTGCGCTGAGCCGACCAGACGCTGCCGCCGTCCTGCAGCTCGAGCTGAGCTATATCCTATCAGACCTGGCAGACGAGTCCAGCAATCTGGGCGCGGCCGAGGTGTTTAATCTAAATTCCGGGCCCGTCCCCAAGACGAGTGACAACGGCAACGGTACATATGTGTTTTTTGTCGACTATAGCGATAAAACAATCGTCGGCCGTGTCAGCCAGTTTCTGCTCCAGTGCACCTTTACCTTCATCGCCGAGATTCCCGGCGACGCGACCAACGCGCCCCTGATTGTTGGCGGCGGGTTAATCTTCAACTTGTACTTTTCAACCGAGACCGGCGCGGCGCCCGCTGTCGTCCCCGGCACACATCTCAACAGCACCAACACCACATCGTCCTGCCTGCCCACCGATTCCGGCTTGAGCCTGACTTTTACCATCACTGGTTACGTCACGGAAAATTCCACGACCTATGCGGTCGTCACGCCGCGCTCGCCAAGCTACCACGACCTCGACTGTGCCGTCGAGGTCGACCCGGACACGGCCGCAAGCATTTCGGCTGCTGCAGCAACCGCCACCGCCACCACCACTGGCAGCAGCAGCTCGCAGACGGCCAGTACCACCTCTAGTGCCGCCAAATTAGGACCTGTGCCGCATGGCATTGCTGCAACCACCGCAGTGGCCATCCTCGCGTGTCTGTTTAGTTTTGTGTTTCTTGGAGGGAATCTTTTTTTAAGTAGAAACTAAAGAAGAAAGAAAAGAAGGGGGGACAAAAGAGAAGGAAAGAAATAGAAAAAAAAGAAAGAAAAAAGGAGAAGCAAAATGCAAAGAACGGTCTTTATAACGACATGGCGGTAAGACCGGCGAAGATGGATGTGAAACTCGTTAGCTATTTAATGCTTTAGAAATGTATGATCATGGGACATGCTCCCGGTGAGGCTGTTTTTGCATCCACGCGACAGGTACGATGCTAGATGCGACAGTCCCACGCTTTATACACCGGCTAACGTTTCCACAGACTGGTAAACCGACCGAGGCCGCTGCTTCCCAGTTGTCGCATGAGTTGTCGCATGAACCGCGGTACAACGACAAGTGGGTGGCCTGCTTTGTCTTTGCGCGGGACATAGACGTCTGGGCGAAAGTGTTTCACCTCCCCGCTGTCCCTTATGTTGCGCAAATCAGTGGCGAGGAGCACCTGGTTGCAGTTGCCGCGTCTGCTGTAAAAACTCTCAAAGATCCCCTCCGCTTCACACCGAAATCCCAGTCGACGTCTCTGCAGCTGAAAGAGGAAGTGAAAAATATTTTCATGCAGAATGCCATCCGAGGCATTGAGAAGCACGATTCGGGATTGTTCAGCTGTACCGGCGGACCACCCAACTCCCGTCTCTAAAACGGAAAGTCGAGTGGGCAATTCTCATTTGCGATTTCAAAGTACGGTACGCCCAACCATCCGTCGAAGACGAGCAAAGCTAACAATAAACAGGCGACTTCTCCTGAGGTTATCAGCCTCTTGTCTCTCTCTTGCTGCTTTCTCAGATGGCTGTACCGTCAGCCAATCCGTGAAGACCCTCTCAAACGTCGCCAGGAGGTGTGGGTAGGCATCCTACAGGAACTGTCGCGCCGGTATGGGACACGAAATATCCATCAACTGTCACTCTTTCGCAGCCTCTTTGAATCTGCCGGCGGTAAACTTGATGCACTTCAACTCGAATTTGGCAGACATGAATCGCCGAGACTGAAGCAGACGACATACGAATGAATTTCTCACGTAAAGCCCACAATTTTGCATGTATTCGCTGGTATGGCTTGTAACGCTCGCTATGATATTCAAGGAACTCTACTTGAATATACTTAACGCAGTCACTTTTCACTTTTTAAGCAGACTTTACCACCATTTCCGTGCTGTTTTCGTTCCTCACCAATCTATACAAGCCAAGGCCGCCAAAACTGTTCTTCACACCCCGGAATCAAGCCCCGATTTTCACAATCAATTTCCCCGTCGTCTTCCCTCCAGCAAGGTCGTCCTGCGCGGCATGGAGCGATTCCAGGCTATACTCCCCGCCAAATTCAATGTTCAGCGCGCCTGTCGCAACCAGAGCGAGCATCTCTTGGCTCCTCTGCACAAACTCCTCGCGCCCGGCAATGTAGTTCGCCAGCGTCGGCCGGACCAGCTTGACGTTTTTCTTGCTCAGGTCCAGAATCTTGAAGTTCACCACCGGCCCACTGCTGTTGCCGTACGAGCACAGCGTCCCCTTCCTGCGGGTGCAGGCGAGGTCGGTCGCGAACGTGGCCTGGCCGACCCCGCTGAGGACGGCATGGCACCCCTCACCGCCCGTCAGCCGCATGACCTCCGCCTCGACGTCCTGCTCCGTGTAGATGATGACGTGGTCGCAGCCGTGGCGCTTGGCGATCTCGGCTTTGCGTGCCGAGGAGACCGTGCCCAGGACCGTCGCGCCGAGGTGCTTGCACATCTGCACGAGAAGGCCCCCGGTGCCGCCAGCGGCGGCCTGGACCAGGATCGTCTGCCCCCTCTCGACATTGTGCGCGTCCCGGACCAGCGTCCACGCGGTGAGACCCTGCAGCATGATGGCCGCGCCGACCTTTGTTGTCACGGCAGGAGGCAGCTTGAGGACGCCGGCGGCGGGGGCAGCGACGTACTCTGCCATGGTTCCCTGTGCGAATACGGCCACGCTATCGCCGACGTGAAGGTCGAACGACTCTGGGACGTCTGCGCCGATCTGCACGATGGTTCCCGCTCCCTCCCGTCCGGCGGTGGCCGGAAGTTGTATGGGGTAGAGACCGCTCCGCTGGTACGTGTCGATGAAGTTGACGCCGCCATATTCCAGCTTCACGAGGACCTCTGATCCTCGGGGCGATGGAACGGCCAGGGCCTCGTCCACGGCAAGGACCGACGAATCGCCCACGCTGTGGAAGACGACGCCCTGCATGGTCTTGGGTATGCTGCTCATTGTGTGCTGGTGCCTTCAGGAGCGATGAACAATGGGGGTCGGGGTTCCCGTGTCGCGATGGTATTGGAGTGCTGAGCAAGGCATTTCTGGGCTCAGTATGCAGAGACGGATCTGCTGTCGCTCATATCCATTGCCGGTTGAGAATGCGCCGGTTTGGACGTTGCCGGGTTGCGCGCGCTTCGATCCGGAGGTTTGTGTGGCGTTGGATACATCCGTAGTTCCGCCGGATCAGTTCACAACGTACCACTTCCCCAACTCCCAGGCGGAATGAGCTATGTACTCCGCACCCCATACTCCTCGAAATTGCGGGGAAATTGCTACTTTGCTGGTCCGGGGTACTGGACGGGTTTGAACATCATGCCACCAATGGGCCAATCGGATGTTGATGATATCCCATGGCTGGCTCTCTGTCGCCGACGGGACGACTAGCATTGGCCAAGAGCTCTGCCCAAGCTCCACGACCGCCATTGGCGAGGAACTGTGTCCAAGCACCTCTCACAACATATTAAAGCGAGTAATATATCAGACTGACATCGAGGCGCGAGAAGTTCAACCTGAAGTTCAAACAGAAATTCAAACAAAAACCTAGCTAAAAAGATATATTTTTTTCTAAAACATCTTACGTCTATATCGTTTGAACAAGGAACAATTCTTCATTATCCAAGCCATGGCTCCCACACTAGAAGCGGTCGACGTGAACGAGAACACCCGGCGCAAGTGGGCCGAGGCTCCCAAGGAGCACGTGCCGCCTCCGGTGCTCGACTTGACCATTGACAACATCACGGCCAATGTGATCGCGGTCAACTCCAACGTCACAGGCAACCCGCGCCTGCAGGAGATCATCACCAAGTTGATCCAAGTGTCCCATGATTTTGTCCGCGACGTCGGGCTTCAGTTCGACGAGTGGGAGGCGGCCTGGGAGTATCTCACAAAGGTGGGACAGATCTCCACCGATGTCCGCCACGAGATGGTTCTCCTCTCGGACATCCTGGGTATCTCGGCCCTCGTGGATTCCATCTCCTACAAGCACGTTCCCGGCGCCACCGAGTCCTCGATCCTCGGTCCTTTCCACGACGACGACGCCCATTTCTTCAACAACGGCGAGTCCATTGCTTCCGACGGCACGCCGGGCGAGGCGACGCTCGTCCGAGGCCGCATTCTCGACACGGACGGCAGCCCGGTGGCGAAGGCGCTCATCGACGTCTGGGAGACGGACGGCAATGGCGTATACGACCTTGAGTACAGCGACCAGGCGGGCCCCAACACCCGCGGAAAGCTCTGGTCGGACAAGGAAGGGCAGTATGCTTTCGTGTGCGTCCGACCGGTGCCGTATCCGATTTCCAACGACGGACCGGTCGGCGAGCTGCTGCGCACCTTGAACCGTCACTGGTATCGCCCTGCCCACATGGTACGCATGGCCCCCTAAGAAATGAAACAGGAGAATGACAGCCTGCTGACAGCGCGCCCTGACATTATAGCACTTTATGATCCTTCACCCCCAGTACAACAAGCTCGTGACGGCCCTGTACTCGCGGGACAGCAAGTACATTGAGAGCGACACCGTCTTTGGCGTCAAGAAGAGCCTGATGGTCGACTATGTGTGGACGGAGGACCTTGACTTGGTCAAGAAGTACGGCTTGAAGACATTCAAGCGCGATGTTGACGGCGTGGAGAGAGAGGGCTTCTGGTTGTTGGAGTATGACTTTGTCGTCGTTAAGGCGGACGCCGCGAGCGCTGGCAAGCAGTAAGTGCTGCTGGATGTGATCATTAGTTTCATTTGATTTGTCTGTTCCCCATTCTCGTCAGTTTGCCGTACGTATGTATCGACGTGACTACATCGCTCATTATCTCGCATGATTTTCTCGCCTATTTGGGGTATCCTGTGATAATACTGGACCAGCGAGTTGGAGTGTCATCTCCAAATGTGCAAGAGCCCCACACACTTTTCCCCCCAAATATTACTCTCCCGTTGTGGATATGGCTTAATGTTGACGCGGATGTAGTGCGTTGTGCTGTACAGGCGAAAGAAAGCGTTGCCGCGCCAGTGGCTGCAGGTTTCTTCTATGAAGTCTATTAATCGAAATAGCGCTACTCTTTCAACTAAAACGGGACTTCACGATGCACTTCGTTTGTAGACATCGTTCTGCATCCGCAGCCTCCTTCCCGTCCAGAATGAACAGCGATTGAGAAGTGCTAGAACTGGATGAGTAATGGATGCAAGCGACGGATACCGTGCGGAAAAGGAGGCTTGGGATGCTTTACGAGATGGATTTTAGAGGCCCTGCCATGCATTGCAAACGGAAGACACAAGCGAGTGAAAGGCTCCATCAGAAATAGCCCCTGTCCAGTGCAATGTCTGCAACAGCACAAACTCAATCTCATAGTTTCCGCCGGGTCGATGGACTGCCCCGACGGGCCATGCGCGCACTGCATGCTCTCTCCACGCACCCGGCGGAATGCTCAGCCTCGGCGCCTCCACCCCCATTTCTCCCCCAGAAAATACCCCAGATTGCATCCGTCGGCAACCGGGAGCTAGTATAGCACGCTTCCCCAGACGGGGCACTCCTTTAAATAGGGATCCCGACAAACAATACAATAATACGATAATACATTCACGAAAAACTTCTATCCCGTCGCAACCTAAGCAATTGTCTAGGCTTTAGAAGCAGAGGTCTAAACTATCACAATGGCTGATTCGAGCGACATCGTTGAGAAGGAGAGTTCGAACGCCGCGCAGGATGCACTGCACGTTGAGAAGACACAGACGAACAACCTGTCGCAAGCACATGCCGACTATCTGCTCGAACGGCATGGGACACTTGAGCTGGTCCCATTGCCGTCTGCACATCCGGCCGACCCCTACAACTGGCCGGCGTGGAAGGTGCGTAGCCGGATGAATGCTCTGCTGGGCTTTTGCTTCGAGAGGCTAACGTGGCACCGTTGCATCCGTTCAGAAAAATGTCAACCTCCTTGTCGTGTCATTCCACGCGTTTATGACGACGTTCAGCGCGGCCAGTGTGATCCCTGCCTTCAGCTTGCTGGCTGCGGATCTCGGGAAGACTGTGCAGGAAGCCAGCTACTTGGTCTCGTTTGCAGTCGGTGGCGCCCGTTCCTCTCTTACATCTTGTTCATACGCGTACTGATCCATTCGCTGCAGGTGCTGATGCTCGGCATCGGGCCACTCGTCTGGAACCCGTTCTCCAACCACTATGGCAGACGGCTGACATGGCTCTTGTCGACTTCGCTGTCGCTAGTGTGCAACATCGGCTGTGCGGAGAGCAAGTCATACGGTGCGATGATGATCTGCCGCATTCTCATGGCGTTTTTCATTTCGCCTGGGGGTGCGCTGGGGAGTGGTGTTGTGTCGGAATGTTTCTTTGCGCATGAGCGAGGCCGAAAAATGGTGAGTCCCAGGGACCGGCCTCGTTGTCTTTTGTTGTCTTTATCATGCCTATGCTAATAATGGCTTCTTAGGGAATATGGGTGTATGTTCCCGGTCTCCGCCAATGCCTTCCGACATTGATGAATTAGCTAACAAACTCAACCCGGAACAGATTGCTCATTACAATAGGGTATGTTCAAAATCCGCTCCACCCTTCAAAGCGCAGTGCCCCATTGCTAATACCGCCCACCTTGTAAGTCCTGCAACCGGTCCGCTCGTTATGGGTGCTGTGGCACAACATCTTGGCTGGCAATGGATCTACTGGATCCTCGCCATCGTACGTGTCCCTCCCTCATCCATCCCTGCCTTTGCCAACCAAACCAATAACCAATAACCAATCTTTGTCGAACTAGTTGAACGGCTGCCAATTCGTCGCATACTTCTTCCTCAGCCCCGAGACCATCTGGGTCCATCCTGACGAGTCCGCAGCACCAGCACCGGCATCCACCGCATTCAGAGATTCGCACCTGAAGTTCGGCCGCGTGAGCACAAAGCCCTTCCGGACACGAGAATTCTACGAATCGCTCCTGCTCCTCAAGCACGCCTCGATCGCCCTCCCGACGTGCAGCTATGCAATCGTGTTTGCGTTCTCGAGCATCCTCATGACCGTGGAGATCCCGCAGACGTTCGGGGCCAAGTTCGGGTTCGACGCCCAACAGCTGGGCCTGCAGTTCATCGCCATCATCGTCGGGTCCATCCCGGGCGAGTTCGTCGGCGGCACCATCAGCGACCTGCTGCAGAACCGCGAGCGCAAGCGGACAAGCGGCCACCCGGCGGCCGAGTACCGCCTCTGGGGCTCGTATTTCGGCTTCGCCATGGCCATCCTGGGCTACCTCGTCTTCACCATCCAGCTCGAGCACGCGACGACCTGGAACGTCACGCCGCTCATCGGCCTCGCCTTTGCGGCGGCGGGCAACCAGGTCATCACCACGATTCTCATCACTTGTAAGGAAAAACCAAAAGAGCAGCGCCGGAACGGTTCGCAAGCCAGCCTCATGAACCATGAACCCATACTGACAAACGTTTCGATATCCCTTAGTTGCGGTGGACTGCCACCCTGAGGAAGCCGACAGCATCGGCGTGCTGGTGAATCTCATTCGTTATCTCTGGGGCTTCGTACGTACTTTCCAGCCGAGTCCATTTCTCCGTGTCCGCTCGCTAATTGTGCCCTATGACCACCAGCTCGGCCCCTTCTGGTTCCCGGCCATGTTCGCCAGCCTCACGTATATTGGAAGTGGGGGTTTGATGGTCGGCATCGTGGTCGTCTTCTCCGTCTGCCCCATCGCTTTTCTGCAGTTGAAGGGTTGCAAGGCCCCCCATCGGTCGGAGTAAGGTAGGGGGTGTCACGGGGCTATGCGTCCTCACATCCACGATTGCGCTTACCTGTACATTGTTTTCTTCTGGACTGGGACATTCTCGACTGGGGCACGGTCCTCGCATGCAAAGCATATGGTTTAGGCTGTCAAAAAGCAACAGAAGTGGACTTTCTCGACTTTGACCTCACGTTCCGCACTCGCCGTGATTCTCCCCCATATGTTTTTTATTGCCATCGTAGGTTGTTGCCAGGTGCTACCGTGCGTTCGGCCGCCATGATAAAAGAACAAAGAAGCCAAAGAGATGCCTAAAAGGCGACAAAGCTACATAGGAGAAGACCGCCAAACGGGGAAACAAGGGCTGGGTGACAAGAGACGCCTAGAAGGCAATACAAGGCCAGACGAAGAAAACTAAACAGCGGGAATATGAGAAGTTCCGGACGGAATACTCCGAGCCAGTAAATATATACGAGTGGGAAATACAGACAAAAAGCCTAATAATCGACAAAATGTGCCACGTGGAATGTGAAAACCGGCCCGGGATGGAAGAAGAACTGAAAAACAAAAAAGAAAATGAAACATTCCGATGGGAAATACAGGGTTCTATACCTGTAGGAAAGAGTTGTCTGGTAAAATTATGTACTTAGTGTGAGTTTAGGTGTAGCGTACATGGCACTCCTTACTACTGCTATTTTAAAGCTAACGGCTCCCTGTTACTGTCACGGCACCGGGATCCACGGTGATTCAACGCACCTTCCCCGGTGCCTGCCATTACAGCCCCTGGCACACAGTCCCCCGACTGCCTGCCACCGGCCTTGCCCAACCAAAATCAACACCAATGAGTTACAGCAAATATGCCACACGAAGCTCCTCACCGAGATTTCCTTCTTTTGAACGTGGACCTATGCTGTTCCTGCTCTCACCTGTTTAGTGCGTGTGCCATCGTGTGCTTCTACGCCCTAGCCACGGAGGCCCATTTTGGGCTGTGACTCACTACAATATTAAAACAGCTCCTAAAAATTTCATCAGAAATCTCCAATAAGTCTAGGATATAGAGCTATAGTTGAAAAGACAAAGCAAAATGGCCAGAAACAACACTCGCAGGCTGTGTGTCGCCCTTAGTAAACTATCACCCGGGCTCAGGCGAAATTAGTAGGGCGTAGTTATGACCAGTAGCAGCCCAGGTTCACGAGGGAAAGAGGAACGTGTTCAAGCCAACTTTCTGGAAGCAGGTGTGGCTTTACCCACGTTGGAACATCTGTACAGTTACTCCGTGCATAGTTCCCAAAAAAACAACTCCTCGCTGCGGAGACGGCCAAAAGCGGCAGCACGTGTCAACAAAAGCCGTGGCCAGAACAGCGCTTCTTCGTACTGATATATAATTGAAACTAGATCGCGTGTGTTTTTACTAAATACACCGTTGGCTTGTCTGCTCCAAAAACCAGAAAAAGATGAGCTTCCGGCTGTTTGACTGCCCGCTCTTTAATCCGTCCCAATCAAATTATGGCTCTATGCGCTTGGTGCACAAGTACGAAATCCCCCCTTGTCTCCCCTGCCCCTGCAGCGCTTCAAATCTCCACAGAGCCTGGCCGAAACAGTGGACGTTTCAAATAATAATATTGGCTAGGCCGTATACACAGAACATGGGATAATTCGAATTTTTCACGTTCTCTACAAGCTGCCTCATTCCGTACTATTAAATATTCGGCCTGCTTTCAACCACGAGGAGACACACGGAGATACCAACAGCTCTCTCCATTCTCTTTCCTTCTTCGAGAATTCTACTCGCCCTGCGCAGCTCACGCGTTCTCCGCGGATTCACCTTTGACAGATCAGTTGCATGCCCTTACGTATGCGTGCAGTAATACTCTTTCCCTGTATTGTTTTCTTGCTCCCTTTCTCTGCTCAGATCTGCTAGCCTTGTGAGATCTTAAAATAGAGAATAAGTTGATTCAGAAGTTTAGTGGGAGCTGACAGCCACCCCGGCGGGCGGAACCTATCACTGAACATCTGCGAGGCCTCCACACCTGCGACTAGGCGACAGCCTCCAGTTGGGTGGTCGCGTGGTGGTTGCGTGCCGGCGTGTATTTTGGCTTACGGCCGACTGTAGCCAACAATCCTGATGTCTACTTTCTGTTATCTCACTGACGGTCCACATGGTCTTTGTTTTTGGTGGCCTGGTCGCGGGCCTCATCCCTGACGTGGCATCCATTCGAGCTGTGGCAGTAGCTGCAAGTGTCAGAAAAAGGGGATAGAATGTGAGGGGTGTCTGCATGGCTGCCTGCGGGACCGACCAATGATATGAGACTTGAGTTGCCACCTATTTTAGTGGAGTTTTCGGGTAGTCTGGTATTCCCACTCCCTCAAGACAGACAACAATACAAGTACACACACACATTTCTGAGAGCAAGGAGAGCCCCACGGCGCTAGGGTCTACCCGCACTCGTTGATAGCCTCCCCGCAAGCCTGCACTGTTGAAACAAGGCCCGCCGCAGGTTACAGGCATCGGTTTGCTAATAATACATCACCACTGGCAGCCAGTGGTAGTTAAATTCGCGCCGATATATATGTAGATTGATCAGTTAGGCTTCTAACTGCCTCTGTGCACCTTACTACACTGCTGCTCTATGATAAAAAAGAGTCCCTACCAAAGAGGAGCGCATCTAGCATTCAGGTTTGTTGCACCGTCGTCGCTTCTCTTCCCCTATTCATGACCACACCCAGCGATGGATCCCCTGTCGATAACGACAGGCGTGGTTGGTATTTTAGATACCGTCACCAGATTAAGCAGTGCCATCTCTCGATTCAAACACGACTATCAACTTGCGGACGAGGACCTCAACATCGCTCGAAATCACGCACTGCTCTTGAAGGAGGAAATCAGGGCGCTGGACTCGAGAAAATCGGGTATCTGTTCACAGCGCACGGCGGATGAGAAGCGTCATGGCTCGCACCAAGATGTCGAGACGGATCACCTGGCCATGGGCGAGTCCTCATTCACAACGGCCATGGCGACCGCCAGTAAACTACTCTCCGATATTGAAGCATCCTTTCCCCTTCGCTCCGAGCCGCACACGTGGAGGAGCAAAGTGAGATGGGCGATGAAGGATAAGAAGGTTCTCGACCACCTCAAGGACAGGCTTCAGTCGACCGAGAGCACGCTGCATGGCATTGTGACGATGGAACAGCTGTAAGTCTTGCACGATTCTCAGGGTCGCGGCAATGCGGAAAGGTGCTTTCACTAAAAGGTGCTCATTGCCGATAGACGAGTCAGCCATATGATTTACGGGACTCTTCTCAAACAGCAAGCTGCCATGGACAACATTGAGAACAGTAAAATCCTGGGCAATAATGTCATTCATATGACTGTAATCAATCAGCCCAGCGCACAAACGGCGCCGCCCGCCATTCAAGCCCAGTTTTGCGAAATTAAGACGACGCCTGGACACACAACTCGGAATCGAAACACACTGTCCAAACCATTGTCTCGGATAGCTCGACTTCATTACCGGGGAGTCTCTGCACAAGTAATGGTTTTGTCCAAAGACAAGGGCGCCAGCTATCGAGCCATCATGCAGATGTCGCTTTTTGGCAGACTGTACTCCGTCCAATTACAAATATCCGTCCCAAGCTACACCTTTGACGGCATGTTGCATGTTCGTAACACTATACCGACCGACTCCGAAATGGCCGTTGCGTGCAGAGCAGGGGATTTCGACCGTGTGCGCCACCTATTAGTAAATGGCCTGGCTAGGGGGAGTGACGCTACGGCTTCGGGATGGCCAATGCTCGACGTTAGTATACAGTCATCTTCTTGTACCGAATGTGCCCAGACACTGAATGACAGGGACAGTACGCTATCGAGAGCGGGTCTACTAGGCTCGTCCGCTTGCTCCTCGATCACGGAGCCGAGCCCGACGTGGCATACGGAGAATACAGCATGTAGGTGGGAGTCTGGCATCGCACTTTCGCTTGGCAAATATGAATCGCTGCTGACAGAGAACAATACAGGACGGCCTTGCAATCTGCTTTTCTTCGAGGCAAACTCGATATCGCCAGAATTCTCTGTGCCCAGGGAGCTGATATAGAGCACGTGGACAGCGAAGGCTATTCGGTGCTCTCCTACTTGTGGGTTGTCGACGGACGGCTGGAGAGGTCGGCCGACTTCATGCGCCTTTGTCTCACAAGCGGATTTTCCGAGGTCAACGCCTGCGACAGCCGAGGCTGGACCGCTTTTCACCGAGCAGCTGCCGTCGGCACACCAGAGGACGTCGAGGCGTTCCTTCGACTCGGCGCCTCTCTTGACATGCGAGCTGAGTGGTACGGCTGGACGCCGCTTTTTTTTGCTGCATCGCACGATAACGTCGAGACCTTCCTGGCGATCACCAGGCATCTGGGACCCGACGTGTACGAGTCGCTCGACGGAGACGGATGGAACCTTTTACACTGTTGCGTCTATTTCGGCGCCTACCGCGTCATGAAGCTCGTATTGCAGAGCGGCATCGATGTGAATCAGAAATCGCACCCGGCACCGCTCCCCGAAGACCCGGAGCTGTCTTATAGAGAGCTGACGGCCTCTGACATAGCCCTGTATATCGGGCCTAATCGGTGCCATATGTTTATGGGTGCTCTTGAGGAGACGGGTCGTGACACAGAACTCGAAGAGGCCGACGACTTCTTTTGGGACGCGGCCGACACAGGAACGGGACATAGTGGCGCGCAGCACGAGAAGCGTGAAGAAATGGGCGGATCTGGCCCCATATACGGCGCTGAGGATGTTGACGATAGGTGGACGCTCCTGCATTGGGCATCGTACAACGGCTCTCCTAAGGTGAAAAACCTCCTGCTCTTGAAAGGGCCAGATCCGAAGCATCTAGACGCTATCATGCTCGAGAACAACCCGACGCTGTTGCCGACAAGTCCTTTTGAAGGACGATAGCTGTCTTGGCTGATATTCGATTATACCGCTCCGCATGCCAGAAACCAGAGGTTTCGATGAGATGTGCGGAAGCAAAAAGGCAAATTTGTGCAGGCCCGGAAACTTCAGTCCGGTGGCAGCTATAACAGCATGGCAGTTTGTTGTATTGATTTGGTAGTGTATTAGTTCGGGTTGTGTCCCACTTACGTCGACATGACAATATAATGAAGCAGTGATACCACTATTTCCCTTCCTAGTAACCGGTATTTGCATAATTCACCTTGGTCCAACAAAGAGCGCCCGACACCTATGCTGCGGTGTACATGAGCATATGCGCTCAGGCCCAACGTTCGTTGGTATTCGCGTCTTTTGTGTTCTCATTAGCCAAAATGAGCGTCGCCTCTACCAGCACTCCCATGTGGTCTGAAGAAGAAGGTAGGCTACGGTGCATCCGTCTTCCTAATTCCGCTCAGCGTTCGGTGAAGCCCTGATGCTCCCCATCCACGAGAACGAGGTATCATCGCCCGTTATGACGCAAGAGGTAAGTGGCATCTTCTCCGTAACCACACAACTTGTCCGACAAGACTCTATCAGTCGGCTCCGGCGCGAAGCCGAAGCGTTTCCAGAACGGCGCAGTGTTGTAGACAGAGACGAGGCTCGTCGTCGCATAGCGGTCGGCGACGGGAAGCAGTTTGGAGAGGCACTCTGTTGCGAGGCGACGCAGGCGGAAGCCGGGCAGGATAGCGAGGTCGTGGATGTAGTACTGGTCTGCGTCCGGGGCGATCGCCCCAAGGAGGCTGTCCAGCGCTGGCGGTTGGCCGTGGCGGATCGGATGCGAAATGGCGTAGCCGCAAACCTGGCCACTGTCATCCGCGAGGATTAGGCAGCCAGCCGGGAAGAGCCTCACGCGCTCTGCAAAGACAGAAGCACTCTCTGGCAGACCGGGATGGACCACATCGGCGACTCGCAGGAGGCCCTCCATGTCGCCGACGGACATATCGCGCCAGACTACCATGACTGGGCCGTTCAAGTTAGTCGCAACGGAACGGGGCAGAGTAAAAGTTGGGCCGTGTGGAGCAGATGAGCCCGATTGTCAGCACCGGGGTAGGCAATCGTTGATTGTGTAGGGAAGAGGTGCGGAGCTGGTGTGCTAGGACTTGCGGGGAATTGTAGTTAGCACGAGCAAAGAGCCCGGACGCCTGTACGCATAATATCACGTGCCTTCGACCGCATCCGGCCAAAGCAATGTTGCAGTTGTGCGGTTTGCAGTCGCTTTTTACCTTCCTGTGGGTGCTCGCTTGGTATTGTGGCTTTGGCTGTGCTAAAACCCCGCCTCGGGTGCTCCTGTGGGTTGAACCTTCAGCCAATAATATTCAATAATACGTCGGATTTCTTAGCGCCAACGACGTACGAGGGGTGTCTGTTTCAGGAACCCTGGGCACCTTTCATGCTGGTTCACTCCAACATGCTGCTCCCAAGTCATCACCCCAGTACGTCTTCATGGATTGCGCTGTACCGCCATGTGTTGCCTTCTTTAGTTACACACTGCTATATTTAGTTTCGTGCAACCCTATTCCTCAGACTTGAAGATTACCTTCGAATCCATCTCCATCGCCGCAAGCTCGTCGGTCTGAATCAAGTATTTCTTGGCTGTCTTGGTAACTTAGACGAGCTATGCAACAGCTCGTGCAGCCTAACGAAACGCTGCGTGAGCAGCACGATCTTCAAGGTCACTCGAGAGAGGTCTGTGTTGTGGGAGCCGGTGTTAGCGGACTTCGGGCCGCCGGACTGCTCGCTGCCGCCGGTTTCAAGGTCACAGTTCTCGAGGCACGAGACCGCATTGGTGGGCGTGTCTGTCAAAGTTCTAAGCTCGGCCTACCCGTTGATCTTGGCGCAAGCTGGATCCATGGCACGCATGGCAATCCGTTCACAGCTCTTGCCGAGGATGCTCGAGCAACAACGGTCCCTTGCGGTGCTGTTTCGTCGATATGCAACTCTAATGGAGACTGGCTCAGCCGTGATTTGGCACACAGCCTCTATTGCGAAGTGTGGGACATCTTAGAATTGGCTATGGAAAAGAGTCGGAAGGAGTCCGCGTCTATTTCTGACTCTGAAAAGATGATGGATTTCTTCCACCAAGAAGTAAGGAGAAGGCGCCCACAGGCTGACCGACCGGAGCTTTACGAAGACTTGATGGTGCAAATCGTTGAGATGTGGGGAGCTTTTATGGGCGACGACTGTGAAAGACAGTGTCTTAAAAGCCTCTGGCTGGAAGCCGGTTTAGAAGGAGGCAAGTCTCGTTTAAGCGTTTTAATTAAACTACGGTTAGCTGACCTTTTATCAGACAACCTACTCGTGGCTTCAACTTTTAAAGATATCTTAACGGGCCTATTACTCCCGGTACTAGACAAAGCAACTCTTCGACTTGGTTGCGAGGTCACACGAATATCGAATAACCAAGCCGGAGCCGTCGAGGTCGAGGCGGCTGATAAATTCCGAGGGACTTTTGAAGATGTAATCGTTACCACGCCGTTAGGTTGGTTAAAGAGGAATGAGGACATCTTCTCGCCGCCTCTGACGCCGAGGATATCAAACGCCATTCATAGTCTTGGCTTCGGAAATCTCGAAAAAGTGTTCATCAAGTTCCCAAAGGCTTTTTGGAATGACCCACTCTCAAAAGTGAGCGGCGTTCCCAAACAAGGGGCCGAAAAGACACAGAACACACTCTTCCCCGTCGAGTCTCTTTTTCTCCGTCCCGAATACGCGACAGACACAAATCCAGCAAAATGGCGCGTGGAGATCGTGTCGTTCTCAGGCTTGCCGACGCCGTTCACACAACCTGCCATTATGTTCTTTGTCTACGGCCAATGGGGAAGGCACATAACCGGGCTTGTTCGAGGCATGAAGCAGGATTCCGAGGAGTACTATCGGATTCTGGACGACAACTTTCGGCCGTACTACGCAAAACTCCCTAATTTTGATCCTACTTCCCCCGATTGTAGGCCATCAGAATTTCTGTCGACAGATTGGCAAAGCGACAAATTCGCGGGATGCGGTTCATTTACCAACCAACCGATCGGGTCTGGGGACTGTGCTCAGCATTTTGAGGCACTCAGGGAGGGTATGGGAAAAGATCGCGGCATCTGGTTCGCTGGCGAACACACATCGCCGCCAGGTGGAGTTGGTACCATTACGGGTGCTTACTGGAGCGGAGAACAAGTTTCGCAGAAGGTAGTCAGCCGCTATAGTATCCATACAGACGTTGAGAACTGATTCTGGAGCATATAATACGATTGCCCTTTATGATTTATCTACTTTCCTTTAACGATGGGTTGACAGTTCTCAGAATCTTGTTATACCAAGGTAATGCGTGCTGGTACCTATGTTTAGTCTAAACCTCAGAATAATTAGTACTGCGCCGTATATGTCACATTTTGCTAGTTGTCGAGTACGTCGCCATTATCAACGAAGTTGGGCGACTCCTTGAAGACTATTGAAAAACGGAGCGGCCATTGCGGTTGCCCCTAGAATGACAATTAGCATCAAGATTCTAAGCCATGTATTATTAGAAAATGGTATCGTTTATTATTCTCTTTTTTTGTCCGTTAAGGCGGGAACGTATTGTATCGAGAGCCATGCGAGAGACTCGTCGTCATCATATGCCCAAGCGAGAGCTTCGGGTCCATTCGTAACATGTCACATCGACCAAGTCAAGAACATCACACAACTTGGATTCCACTATCTGGTTCAAATTTCACCACCAAACACCCCTAGAACCAGTCCATGTCGAAAACAAAACTTCGCCAGAGCCATCAGAGCGGCCCCTGGCTCCAGCCCGGCGCCCCCTGAAACAGATCCACCTCCAGCGGCGGAAAATTATAGCCCAGGACACCATCGCCCTCTGCATACTGCGGAACCATGGCCCCGCCGGCAGCTTCCTGCCTCTCGGGCGGCCCACTCCCAAAATCCGTCCGGTCCATCACCGTGTCCGCGGAGCTCGCTGCCGTCTGCGAAAAATCGCTGCTCCCCACGGCGAAGTCCTCCAGCACGATGGGATCCAGCAGGTTCGCCAGGGCGTTTGCGCGGACGGGGCCGGGGCCCTCCTGGTTCAGCAGCGCCATCAGGAAGCTGTCGTCCCAGGTCTCGCTGCCGGTCGACGGCGGCATGCTCTCGTCGTAGATGTCGCTGAGGGCGGACCCGCCGGACCCGCCGGACGCGGCCGCGGCCTGTGTCCGCTGCTGCGTGTAGCGCAGGTAGCGCTTGGCGACGGCGAGGATCTCTCTGGTGAGCTCGGCGCAGCGGCGGGCGACGACGAACTTCATGGCGGAGAAGATCTCGAGGCTCTTCTCGACGTCTCGGATGAGCTCTTCCTTGGCGACCTTGGGGAATTCGAGGAGGACCAGGTGCAGGACGATCATGCTGGCGTAGAGCGTGTACGTCGTGCAATACCACCTGTTTTCGGGGATCATCAGCCAAGCCCATCGTGGTGGTGGCGACACTCAGATTGGGGAAGTTGCGCGCGCTCGCTTACCAGGTTCGCAGGTAAATCCTGTGGACGAAGCTATCGTAAATCATCTGGATGGTCTTTCGCGAGGCGTCGAGGCAGATCTCGACGTGCTGAGAGAACTCGGAAGAGCTGTAGCTCGTCGAAGACGCCACGAGGAATGGGCGATGGATGAGAATGCGCGCGTTGTAGAGGCCTAGAAGAACAGAGTTAAGCAACTAGGCATAGGTCCGGGCCCTCGAGCAGCGAATCATGTTTCATCACGTACGCATTCGCAACACCAGCTTCTGCTTGAATGCCCACTCGGTATCGTTCAGGGAAACAGTGTCGATGTTTAAGAAGCTCGGCAATTTATTTTTCCAGGACGTCAGTAATTGCTCCAGTTGGAAGGCAATCTGCGATTTTTCTCGCATCGATCGTTCGGACGAATTGTGGTAGATGTCTTGAGAAGCCGTCTTCAGGATCTGAGAGAGCTCGACCATGACTGGGATCATGGCGACGGCACGGTCCTCAAGCTCGGTCGGGTCACCGCCGGGCTCTTTCTAGAGAGCAAGAATTAGACCGCAAGAGCCGTACGCACATCGAGGCACACTTGGGACATTACCATGTATTTTGGGAGCGGATTCGAGTAGTGCCGCGGATCCTTGAGGCTGTCCAGTCTGCCGGAGGAGCAGCACATTTCGCTGTATTTACATGGGCATTAGTACGTCAAGTTTGCTTTGGAAGAGCGCGTTCTCCTTCACGAGTACACGACGGTACACGATACTTACACCTCGTGGGAGTATAGACACCTGTTACAGTTAGCGCTGTCATGGTCGAGAACAACGATATGTGATATCTTGATGGCACAGAACAAACAATATGCTGGCGATATAACGCAGTCCAGCACAGGAAGGACTTTTTTGGGTTGGACATACCACCAAGTTCGTCTCGCCTCTTTTCTCCTGGTTAGAGAGTCGTGGGAATTCTCATTGCTTAGACCAATCGCGACGGCGGTCCTGACAGCCATACCGCTGTACATGAAGCATGCGTGTGGCTTAAGAGCGTTTTGGCAGAACACCGTCTGCAAAACCCCCGCAACTGTAATTAGCACGATAATCAAACGACAAGCATCAGACGAGAAAAAAAAGCCCGGGGGAAAGTACCATCAGAAAAAGGGCTTGGCAAGTCTCTAAAGAGGCGCCTTCAAAGACGTCACCAAGAGCCTGCTTTGCAAGATCAAAATATATATTTGCCCATTCCAATGTGTTGGGTTTTTTCCACGCTTCATGCTCTGCATGGTGCTCCAAGTTGCGATAGTAGCTCGTGAGCGGCGAATTGTCCTCGATCCCTGCGTTGATTGCCCCGAGAGCAACCACGGCATAGTAGAGCGAGTGGAAGCGTGAACGGTTGCGTTGCTGCCTGTCAAGTGGTCGCGTGTCGGAAGGTCCGTGCCAAACCTCTCTTGCACACCGCGCTCTGAAGGTGTTTTCGCACAGCAGCGGGTGGATGTAGTGCTTATTGGCGAAGTAGCTGTCAAGGAATATCTTTTCCACGCCGCGCTGTCTGGCATTGGCAATGATCGACTGCCGCGCCATCGAGTCGCCGGTAGAATCACCTGCAACGGAGGTTGATCCTGAATTGCTGGCACCATTCGACCGGGGAACGTTTCGCATACGAAGAACATCCAGTTGGACATCGTCCTGCCCTGGCTCGCCGGTTTCGTTCTGCCGTGGAGACGTCCTGTTGTTCGGCAGGCCCCTCCCGCGGTCGGCGGGGGTGATGGACCCGGACGCGGAGTTTGGACGACCGGCATTATACATCAAGTCCACGATGGACAGGCGGCTGTTGCTCAAATGCCGGGGTCCATGCCCGGCGTCTTGGAGCTTCTCCGTGTCCTCCGCTTCCTTGTATGTCGCTTCTGGATCGTCGTTCGAAATGGCGCTGGCTCTCTTCCTAGCCCAGGAGAAGAGGCTGTCTAGGATGGCCAGGTTGGAAGAGCCGCCATAGAACTCCGTCCCGTTGGTGTATGTATTGGTGCCACCCAGGGTTGTTGTCTCTTCCTCTCTGTTGACGACTTGGTCTGTTAAACGTATGTACTTGCATTCGTCACCTTTCTTCATCCAGGCCCTAGCGAGAGTGAATACCTTCATGTGCCAACGTCTCATGAACGATCTGTATGGGAGCCAGGCCGACACTCTCTGAACCAATGGTGGTGTCGTCGTACCCGCTCTGTGCCGATACATTCGAGACGGGTGTGGCTTGTGTTAACTTGCCGAGCTGATCGGCTGGCTGCGTATAATTGGTCGGTGGAGTCCTTGTCGGTTCGTCTCGAGGACTTGCAGGCCGCTTCGCTTGTCGTATTTTCTGACTGAACACAAAACTAAGCAAGTGGCTCTTCTCCTTGAAGCCAGGAGCAGCGAGACAGCAAATTCCCGATCACATAGGTGACTGCACTCCACTGGCAGCACCGTTGACAAAAGGAAGAGCCCCGGGGCGAAACGGAGGGATATCGTAAGGAAGTCTCTCACTGTTGCTTGGACGAACTGCCTTCGCTGCCTGGTGTTCCTCGCCTTTTACTAGTCGTCGAGCCGGCATCGGAACCGCCCTTTCGATAGTAGCAGTCTAGAGCATGATCTATTGAATCAGACAAAGTCGTGGTCAGCAATAGCAACAATAGCACGGATAACCAGAACCACGTGCCACCAGAACGGAAGAGGAGATCAGACGCACATTCGCAATTGGAGCATGGCTGCTTCTGGTCACACTTTGGCGAGCAAATATATTAGCTCTAGTGCCCGCAGTACATGAGGCTGCTCTGTACAACGCATGGAGGCACGAGGACAGATACCGGTGACCCAGCAACTGTCTAGTTTCTTCAACATCGACACGAGACAGCCGAACTGGACCAAGGCGGAACATAGGAGTCGGGCCCCTCCATACCTTTGTCTTCCGAGACCGACACGATTCGCAAGCCTGCGACGCTCGCGGTGGTCTTTTTGGCCGCAAGGGTCGTCGTTCTTGCAAAACCACAGGCTGCGTCGATGTTCCTATGTCTGAACCCTGTCTCTGATCCAACGCCGAGGTTCGCGGACCTGTCGAGGACGAGGAGAGTGGGCTTTCACCAGGGTCATAGAGAGACGCATTCATCTGGAAAATGGAGAGCAACGGACAAACACCAAGCGGTGAGAACTGTCTGCCGTATGTTTGGTCTCTCCGGAATCTTTGTCTGAACAGTAATATTTGCAATGTCATAGGCTACTAATATCTTCTGTGAGGGTCGTCCATAGTACCCTCGTACCCCGCATTGGATAGCAAGTGTAGATCCGGGGTGTGTGGGGAGAGCCCCAGCGCTGGATCCTTCTTCCTGGGACCCCAAATGGGGTCATCACGAACGCGGGGCGCACTGTATATACGACAGTATCATATTGACATACGAATAGTTGAGTACTATTGCAATACGAACCTGCTCTTTTGATACGACACAATAGTAGATGTCACCACATACAAAGAGTCTTGATTAGAAGTCGTGGAAAGCATTACATGCCTTACTAGAGGCGTTCACAATCAGAGCATAATGAACACTTGTGTGGCGTACGAGTATCTTGCGTAAAAAAAGCAATACACGCACTGTACGTTCGGGCTGTCAACATTTGCTCTACATCCGACGGAACAAACGCGCTACATAATGGTTCGTTCCGTCGGATGTCCAATAATACGAATTTTTTATATCCGTCCATCCGTTTAGCTAGCCGAGCTTGACCAATGATCATCTAATTGGCATCGAAGGACAGAGGATGGAGTGAAAAGTGGCGCAATCAATATTGAGGTATTTTGTGTATTGTGTTTTTGCGTTTTGTGTTCTCTGGGATGTGACATGAAAGGAGTCTTTTCTGAGCTGAACTTCAAACTAATACACGCCCATTGTAAGCACTCACCCTCCTGCCTGCTTTCCCCCCTTTAATTGAGCGTAAGAGTTGTTATTTTCAATACCCTCTGGCACTCTTCAATGCTCTCCTTCTGCATTCGTTCGTATAAAGCCAACTCGTCATTTACCTTCGCCCCCAAGCTCAGTTCCAGGCCCAGACGATCCCCTTTCGCGTCCTGACCTGAAGTATCCGTCTCGCTGTCCCCGAGATTTGACGTGAAGATCCCAGCCGCCGAGAAGGGCAGGAAGTCCTCGTAGGTGATTGGCTCATAATCGACGTAGCCCAGCTCAATGAGCCGCGACACGCTTGTCGCATGACGCCCAACCTCTGTCCCCTGCTCTGCAGCCTTCAGTCCCTGCGCGGTAGGTTTGTAGCTGACGAATATGAGCCCCTGCGATCGCAGCTCGTCCCAGTCATCCGGGAAGGTCTCAAAGGCACTTCGAAGGACCTCATCATGTTCAGTCGAGTTGGGGGAGAGCTTCGCCGTCGCCGCGTTCGCTGCAAGCAGCAATTTGTCGTACAGGTCGCGACCCTTGCGCGTCACCGCCGCCCCCCTCTGCTCCACTTCCCCAAAGCGAGCCGTGTGGGAGCCGTGCACGAGAATGCCCGCGCCGTCGTAGAAGCGCACGCTCTCCGAGAGCGCTTTGAAGCTCGTCTGGCGGAGCAGGATCTCGCATTTCCGGCGCGGCGGCCCCTCGATTTTATCCTTCGCCGGGATGCCGCGCTCCACCATAACCTTCTGCACCATGTCGATGTCCAGGGTGCGGGGCGTGAGGTGATTCATATGGGCGCTGGGAAACGAGGCGATGTCGGCCAGCATGGGGTGTTCCTTGTTCATGTGCTCGTACTCCTCGAAGCTCACCGTGGCCGTCGAATGCCACTTGAAAATTTTGAGTGCTTCGGCAAGGAGCTCGTCAGATTCGTCGTCGGTGAGGCTGTTGTGCTTCTCGGCATGGCCGATGAGGGCCAACAGACGGTCGGTGAAAATATTCCGTTTCGCAAGGATCCCCTCAGCAAAGGCTCTGATGTCGGGAGAGATGAAGTCCGGCCGCAGGAGGGTGGTGAAGACCCGGAACGGGTTCTTGGCCAGCGAATCGCCGTCCACCGGCCGAAAGGCTGTCGCGTGCAGGGGGAACCCCACCACGCTGAGATCGTAGTAGCCCACGGGGTGCATGCCCAGGATGGAAAAGAGTCTTCTGATTGTGCTCAGCTCGTGCGCAGTACCAAGCCGGATGGCACCATGTCTCTCTAGCCGGTGCCTGGACGGTAGTTCGTGTGCTTCTCGGTAGAATCTCTTGCGAGATGTGTCTGAAGAAGCGGACTGGGCCTGGATGATGTGGCTGTCGACTTCATTGACAATGTCGATCAGGTCCGCGTAGAGGGGCACTTCCAGCTTGTACATGTCGGATAGGGCCTGAGAGAACTTGGTTCTGAGGGAATCCGGGTCCCAGCCGGCTGTGTCACTCGACCCCATTTTGTGCTATAGCCTCAAACGTGTCGAAATACAGGTCGGTTCAGTTCAAGAAACTTGTTGCAACAATCAAGTTTCATGCAAACATTGAATACCTTAGTTTAGCAGATGACGACCATGCGGTCGAATTAGTATGAATATCTCCATGGCTTATCGGAGCTTGGACGACTTGATAAAGCCACGCAGCCTTCAGTAGTTGGCAACTGATACGAACAGAAAGCCACCAGGTGCACGAATCGGATGTCTTCGTTCCAGACTCAGCCATCCCGCCGGTTTTGCGCTTATGACGGTCGCCGCACTATTCCGTCGGCTCCCCGGAAAGGTCCGCAATTGGACAAACTCCCCACACCTTGGTACCGGGGATACACTGTAGCTCGACCCAGTACGGACTAAGAAGGGTGAGCATGACATGACGCCCAGTGGGGAAAAAAGAAAGAAGAATTACCAAGCATTCGTGGCCTCTTCGCAAGCTCCGTCTTCTCGCTTCGAAGTATCTTGCTGTCCTGTCGACCGACCCAGCCCCGCAAACTCTCAAAGAACGCAAAGGACGCACATTTCACATTGAGAAGACACTGCACGGTAGACAAATTCACCCACCCTTTCCGAGACATCCTAAGCTCGAGATAGCTTGCATTCGCAACAATGCCGACCCCCATTGAGCGCGTGACAATGTTCAAGATTGAAAAGAAAGAGGACCGAGACAGAGCGCTGAGCCAGTTCAACATCCTTAAAAAAACAGCCGTAAAAGTAAGCTCAACAAAGACGCATTTCTACACACGACGGCTTTCGCTTCTAGATGCAATCCCCCCACTCGCATATGTGTGCCTCTTCTAATCTGTCTGCAGGACGGCAAGCCATATGTCCTCGCATGCGAAGCCGGCCATGTAGGGGGGTAGGTTTCCGTTCTTCCAGCGCAGCGTAGGCTGCTTGCACGGCCTCAGAGACATATGCGCACCCCCCACCTTTTCAAGTCTCACGGCTGTCTGACACTCTACAGAGAAGAACCCCGCGCCCAGGGCTGGAACCTAGCTGTCAAGACCAAGTTTGCGTCGAAAGAGGATATGGATTATTATGACAACGACTGCGAGGCGCACAAGGCTCTCAAGGCAGTGACGGGCCCCATAAAGACGGACGTCCTGACTGTGTGGTTCGAAAGTGCTCTGGATAAATGAGTCTGAGAAGAGCCGTTTAGGGGTTTTGTGATGACCGCATTCGATGGGATTGCCGGACTGCATTAGATGGGGTGTTGGTGTAAGGTAGCAGCCGCAGCTTGACGGCTGCTGTAACAAAAAATGTATATTTCGGCTCTCCGTCCTCCGTAATGTGAGCTCCGTCCTGTTACCTTCCATGAGGTTGTTTCCCAGCCCCCCTCTGCTTCTGTGTACTGGTAATCACTCTGTACTGTGTTTTTGAGTACTGCGGATGTGGCCTCCCAGGTTTGGGAGTCTGGTCCATGGGACTTGCTTGTACTGTCATTGGCGGGCTGCCGAACCTCGTCCTCCGCGGTGCGGTGGCTGTATGCTTGTGATGCGCTCGAGTGCCGATGTAACAATGTTTAAGGTACTGGAGTGTTTGTGGCTTACTCGTTGATGCGTTCTAGGCCGGTGCTCGCATAATGCCATCACACTGACGCGTCAACGGCGCGTCCGTTGAAGTGATGGTGTGCTAGTATGTAGGCTAGTTGTGTGCTTTGTATTTGAGAGTTTCGAGCTGTTAGTGATGTTGCTATTGCCATGTCCTCCCTTCTGTCTTTCATCGTGTTCTCGCTAATATCAAGAACCGTAAACTCTTGTCGGGCAAGAAAATGGAGTCCCCAAAGTCAGTTTTTTAACGTGGGTGTATATGAGAGGGGCACGACTCCCTCTGTCGTATATATCATCCATTTTCTATACTAGCCACTTATATACCATCTGCTTTTACTTGATATCGTAAATTACTAAAGAACTTCCCGCTATAGACCGTGGCATGCGGCTGAAAAGCAGCGTGACCAGCGGCCTGCGAGCAGGACGGCACGTGGACAATCACATGGCAGGAAGATGCCAGCATTAGATGTGTAAGAGGATCAAAACATGATAGTTGTATTGTGTCTACAGGTGGGTGGAGGCCTCTGGGCCGATAAGGCTGCCAAAGTAGGTATTATCAGCGTAGAGAAAACATCTTGGTGGCTTGGATTATAACATATCAGTCCAATACACGAATGCCACCCAACTTAACTCGTTGGGGAATTTCTGTTTTTAAGAGGTGAGCTGCTTTAGGCCCCTGTGCCCTGGTATACTAGCACGACCACTGAGACTCAATTTGAGTCACCTTAAACTCGCTCGACAACCAGCTTTATGGCCGGTACCTCGTCTCCCTGCGTGCTTTTAATGCAGGCGAGAGCCTCCTTAATTCCTTGCCGTCCTTCCTCGGAGACGACTCGCATAAGGTCAACAGCCTCCTGAATTCCATCCAGACCCTTCTTGTTGACAACCACAGGTTGTGGGGCGACTATGTATGCTCCCGTGGCCAGAGCCTCGGGCAGGTATCGCCCAAAAGTAGCGTCGTTCGTTGTAAACCAACAGTCAGGGAATGGCTTGAGTTTGTCTGGCGTTGGCTGCTTGACGCTGTAGTCTCCCTTAGGCAAGCTGTCCACGTTGAAGACGTAATTAGACGATGCAAAATTTAGCTAGAACCTTGTTAACGTCTGATGTCAAAGGTGGGAACGACGGAGGTGGGGGAGGTCGCTTCATACTCGCTGCTTGGACGCGGCCGCAACCTTGCAGGCCGCGATATTGCCGTCATCCAAACCGGCCGCCATAAAGATACCGGCACATCCGCCTTTGTCGAGCTCTGCGGCGACCTTCTCGGTCACTTGTGGATCGTTGTAGTCAAAGGCCTGGACGGCACCGAGTCCCTTGACATAGTCGAAGTTCCGCTTCGAACAGGTGGTGACTGCGTCGTAGCCTGCAGCCGTAACCAGCTGGATGGCATTGCTGCCGACGGCAGAGCTGCCTCCCCAGATCAAAACAGACTTCCCGTTCTTGGTTGCGCCTAGCTTGGGGTAGTCTAGGTGAAGATAGTCCACCCCAAACAGGTACATGGCGCAGGTGGCGCTGGCAAGGCCAAAAACGCTGGCCTCACTATACGTCAGGCGCTCCGGGATTTGGGCAATTAACTTGTATTCTAGGGCCACATAGTCCTGAAAACCGTTATTCGCGGTGAAGCCAAAGACGCGGTCGCCGATGCGGAACTTGGAAGCGGCAGTAGAGCCCTCAACCACGGCCTCGACGGTGCCGGCGACGTCGCAGCCCAGAATAAGGGGGTAGTTGACCATATTCCTGTCCTGGAGCATATGGTCGCAGGGATTGATGGCCCAGGTATGCACCTTGACCAGCACTTTGTGGTCACCAAGCTCGTTCAGTGCAGGGACTGGCTGGTCCTTGACTTGGACCTTTTCGTTACCTACTCCGTACTGCACGACGGCGCGGTTGGTGGTAGGAAGAGCCATGGTTGGTCGGAGTGTTGGTATGTGGTGTGTCTGGGCGGCAGCTGGCAGGGCTGGCGATGGCGGGTGTGCGTTGGAGACGGGTAGTTTTCTGGAGAGGCGAATTATATGTCTTGTCTTGCGGTGCAGTGCCTAGGTGGTTTACATAGACTTTCAAGCTCCGTGCGAAGGCGTCCGATGTGATGAGTTGGGAGCATATGGTGCTCAAAGACCAGTCGGAGTTAACACCTTAGCTCCAAGAACGGCGCTTTCCTGTTAAGCTTATTGTAAACTAACGCGATGGAGAAGTTGTTGATTCTTCTAGTGGGAACGGCCAGGGGGGCCGGCAGTAATCTAAACACCGTAAGAGTGGGTCTTGTCTTCTCCGATTTGAGGCCACTTATGTTCAGGAAAGGTTCTTGTTCTTCTAACCAAAGCGTAGATCTCGGCGAACCTAGAACTACAAGTACCAAATTCTGTCAATGGATCGGGCCTCGATTTAGGACCCGTGGGGGCCATAATCTAACACCTGGTGTCTATACTGAAACGGATTGGGCAGCCCTGCCCAGAGAGTCGTGATGCAGCCCAAAGGCCACGCCGCCGGCGTAGCGGATAGGACTGCCAGCCATTTTGTCGGGGTCCTTACCACGGCAGCTTCCTCTTTGGTATCTTGTCCATACGGGTTTCCGATCGTATCTTTGCTAATTGGTCCTTTCGTCTTCTTCTTGATGCTTGTTTTTCTATTCTCCTCCTACCCCTATTACGGCAGACCAAACTACTTTTTCTAAGGTACGCCCTGACCATCAGCCTAGTAAAAACTCGCCCCTCCGGTGTTAGCGCACAATCTCCCCTATCTCTTCCACAGGTGGCGCTTTTGATCGGAATTCTGAGAAAAGGAAAAAAGAAAGGAGGCTCACCTGGACAAGGCAAACCGACCCGACTCAGTATTTACAGAATAACTATTTTAAGATGAAGGGAGGAGGGGTAGTAATAAAGTACCTTGAGCTTCCTCTTTTATGATAAGGTATATATAAAATATACTACATTTGTTTGTATTAGTTAATATTTATCGACGAGATTAGTCTTTACTTATGCATTAAATAGTATTGTATACTTTTAAGTAGATAGAGTATTAACTAGCTATAAAGCAGGGGCGGTATACACTTTACGCTCACCAGATTTAGTTTAATAATAGTCCGTTAAGAGTTAATAACTCTATTTCTCTAGTAAAGTACACATCGAAAATTACATATGAGGTGAGTCCAATCGGTTAATTTACCCCTATTCTTATCCCAAGACGGTGGTTCCATATGGGTAGACATGCTCTTGCTGCTTCTATAACACAGAACTGGCTTTGCCCCTGGCTAGCAGTCCTTCATCTACGTATTACTCACTAATACATTACAAATAGCGCAACCATCTATTTTATCGAGAGGTTCAAATCCCCGCTGAGTAGAATCCAGCGAAGGAGTGCAAAGTCTCATTTGCGGTAGCGCTCGGGGACAACTGTTTCGTATGAAGCGGACTATTTCTGTTGCATAACTCGTGATTGTGGGGTGCAAACTCTCGCGGCTGTAATAACAAGATTTAGGACTTTGATTTACCGTCTGAAGATATGACGCCTGAGCAAACAATGAGAGAAGATCAGCGGGGAAGAGAACGTTTTACCCTTATCTTCACACGTGAGGAGATGCCGGTGCCTAGGTATACATGGCCAATGTCGTAAAGACATGTTCCATCTAGTGGATGCTAGGAAGATATGAGCAGCGTAATGCCAGCCATATGACGCAACGCTGCAACAAGCTATATGTGCCCTGGATCTACACTGCGTCAGGCTAACAAGTGAGTTTATCCCTGAACGAACACAAGGCGCTACGGGCTCTCATGAATGTGAAATCGTTTAAAATTGCTATAAAAGCATGCGGACATAACTACTTATCTGCCGCCGAGGGATCGTTGCCCTTTGAAGATGGACCACCTTGGCTACATTAAAGCACTGACCCTGCAGAAGTCATCTGAAATCGGAACTTGGCAAAACCAGTACCGGTACACTATACACCTCAGCTGGGACCCAACCTAATCTAGCTTGCCATCTGTTCCCATAACAAACCCAAGGCCGCAACCTGTCTTTGGTTTCTCGTCGGCCACAAGCAGCAGATGGCGTAATATACCGAGAACGAAACGGTGAATGATAGAACCCAGCCGATGTAACCCAGATGCATAAGCGAAGGTGGCACAGATGCTCCTAAAGTGCCACAGAAGCCCGGTAGAGGAAGAATGACGCCGATGATATACGCAATGAAAGCCTGTGAGTTCCATCCTTTATGAAAGTAGTAGTGGGGGTTCTCTCTTCGTGGGTTATACAAGTGTTCCACAAAAACGTTGCCTTTTGTAACAAAAAAATCTGTGTCTCAAGATTAGTGACTGTTTCCCCGTAGACTCCTACGACACGATGCAGTCCCTGGCCGGGACACTGGGGGAAACAACATACAGTCGGCGACCATTATTGCAACTATGCCAGCCATGAAAAGACTATATCCCGATAAGAACGTAGTAAAAACTGAGGCCGATGCTAAAATTTTCCAGGGACAGATCACCCATGCCAGCAGCTCGACCAAGAACTGCCCGCGAGGAATGGTAAAGTAACGAGGCCAGAGTAATGTTGTATCGGACCCAAAAGCAAACATGTTGGATAGATTTAGGCCCAGCGTGCTGAACATCCAGGAGAAGCCAGCGAAGAAAATCAGGGTCCGGGCTCCAGCGGTCCAGTGCCGGTCAAGAATGGCACCCATTAGGTCCCAAGGATTCCACAATTCCAACCCCCACGCATGATTTATCGTAGCTGTGGCTAGGATGCCTAGAGTAGCAGAAAGACCGACGGCTACAGGGTTGACAAAGAGCTGAGACCAAAGGGAAGCACGTTGTGTCTTAGACCAACGGACCATGTCTGCCTGGTTGGTGATGAGCCCAGCTGTATTACCGATACCAGCATTGATTGCATGTACAATAAGCCATGCCCGAGTAGAGCCCCGAGTAGAGTCGCCGTAGAAAGCACCAAAGTCTCCTTTGCCAGTCAGCATGCAAAAAATAAACAGGCCGAGCACAGCGGGCGTGAGAACGATGGCCTTGAATCCAAAGAGATATCGTAGCTGGTTTGGCCTGAACATGCACACTGGTAGGTGTACAAGCCAGAACAAAAGGAAAGCAACCATGCCTGCGCTTGTAATACCGACATTCGACGGGATTTTGTTGGGAATACTTGTATAATGCTGTCCAAAGACGCAGCGCAGCATGACGGCAATGAAGGCGCTACCAGAGTAGACTGTGCAGACGAGGATTCAGATTTAAAACTCCAAGAATAGCATTAATGCAGCATATATCCTTACGTTGGATACCGAACCCTGCATGGTGAGTTCATGTACATCTTTCAATGACTTCGTTTTTTTTGTTGCAATCCGGAATTACTCACAGAAGAGAGCCAGCACCGCCCTTGCCGCCACTACTAGGAAGCTCCCGTACATTCCAAACACGCTACGCGCCACTGCTGGAAACCCAAGATGGTAGACGGCGGGGCATCGTGAGTTCCAAAACATAGCAGCGCTCGAGATAACTTGCGAAGCCACGATGACGATGATCGATTCCCACCAGTTGAGGCCCAGCCCAATCATGGTACTGCCAAGTGTCCAGTTGCCGAAAGAAACCCCCCAGTAGAAGTTGGCGAAGTTGAGCGTATTCCATGAGCGCCGCGATGGAGGTGTCGGACGCAGATCCTCGTTGGACCACCGTAAGCTATCAGAATCGGGCTCCTCGTTGGCGTTGTCTGAACTGGAAGTCCCGGGACTACCTCCGCAAAGGACTTCAAGGGCTTTCCGCAGCCTTCCACATCTTAGACGAAAGATGCCGTTCCTCTGTGTTCGCTGTGAAAACATGCCTTTACTTTTTGGGTAATCTGTTTGTTCAGAGGTCACTTGTCAAAGACTTGAGAATAACGATTTTGGGTAAAACAAATCAAGTACACAGACAAGAGATATTTCTTCGGGGCCCTGGCTGATCGAGCTGGATCCTTTATGAGTCGATCAAATCCCGGATAGAGGCCACTCTCATGGTAAACATTGATCATATGAGCTAGCCAGAACCGTACTAGGGCATTCCTCCAGTATCCAGACGAAGGGTTATCCCATTCTGTTTGTTACGTTCTGCATACCCATTCAGGAGACGGAGTTTACTGCTATGGCCGAATGGAGGTCCCGCACCTTCCGGGAGGTTTAAGGGCCATGAGTGGAGATCTCGCGCTTGTGAGACTCCCCTGCTGTCTTCCCCGTATTCATTATCCTCCTTCCAGCTTGAAAGACTGATATCACACGGCTCGCCCAAGGGCTATACCCCACAGCAATAAAACGATAGACAGGTCAAAGCGGCAGTCAGCACTAAGATGTACAACCTGCAAGGGTTACCGACCACCGTAGCTACGAGCTTAGCTATGGGATCGGCAGTCATTATTAGTAGGGAGTTTCTTTCCGGTCTGTAAATTTGTAAACCTTGTAAGTAGTGATGGACATTAAAGGGCTATAGCCGTCAGCGCTAACCACGAAAAGATCTACGGAGTAGACGCGGCGGGTCGGATGCGAGACGGCTTTTCTTTTCATCCGTCCTACATTGTCACATAACGATGCTTGAGGCAGTCCTCATATATACCCCCAATTTAGTCTTTTAAATAGGGGCTGTACGAAGAAATAGATAGCCTAGCTCATAATTAATGCACTTTTCTATTATCTTCAACCTCTTTGTTTCCCCTAACCATCAGGTCGAGATTCTGTCCGTGAATATGATATCGCACATACGAAATGTTGTCACGAATCGAGAAGGTGACCGCATGGTCCAGGCATGTGTGCTTCTCAGCCTTTTCGTGGCCGCACAAGCTACGAAGTTCATATTATCAAGGATGTCTCCTAGGTTCCTCCAGCTTTCACGGCACCGGCAGGAGAAAATTCAGGCTATATTTCCTATGACGATACTCCAAGCCTGTGTCGCGTCCCTCCTGGCAGCGGTCGAGTTTAGCCTCGACGGGAGGATGAAGACCATTGAAGAACTTGGTTACGAGTTTGATGTGTTCTACTTTATATGCCTCAGCTATATATTCGAGATTCTATATCTGCGAACTTTCATCTCCAACATTCTTCACCATCTCTGCGTCATCGTCGCGACCTTCTGGTTCTCCCATAAGCGCCTAACGGAGAACCACCAGCGCTTAATCGACATTGCTCAAATCCCAACTATCATGGGCATCTGCAGTGCAGGTATCCTGAACTTTGGCCTCAATGGACTTCGACTGATCCACTTCGGTGTGGTTCCATTCCGAACTCGAATACTAAGAAATCTAGCTTCAATATTTTCCGGTATCGCATGGGCTGGATTCCTGGTGCAGTGGATTATGATTTCTAAACACCTCTTTTCGACGAACCTCGTTGCATCATTTGGTTGTTTAGAGACGATTCTGTCGCTGTTAATATTGGCGTTTTGGGCCCAAGATGAGCTGAATGCAACAATTAGTCTTGGAAGGATGGCACTTGCTAGTGTCAATGTTGCAGATAATGCCCACGTCAACGGAAAGAATCGCCAGACATGCGAGGGCAATAAGGAAAAAGCGCCGATGGCTCGTGAGCAAAGTGCCAAGAAACTAAGAAGAAATGCCGGAGGATTAGTTTCTTTTAGAGACCTTGTACATCGCATCCCTTTCGGAGCTGGTCCGGGAAGATAGGCTCTCCAGAGCATACGCACTGACTCAACGGGCTCGACACACATCACTCACTGCTTGAAAACGAGGAGCACTTTATGGTGAAGATGAAAATGATTGGTTACAATAGACATATAACCGGTCATGAATTAACAATAAGGAAGAGGGGCAAAGGGTAGGGAGTATAAAGGCACTGGACGGTAGTAGGACTACATAATTTTATTAGTACTCATGGGAGCAATAATAGTTTGTCGAGTTCTAATGGCGGCGTGAGCGCTTTACCCGACTAGAGATGCGTCCAAACCCGAAGAGTGCAATAGCGACTTCTCGATTGCAGCTGCAATTTGATAATCAAAAGTCCTCTCTCAGGTTGCGGCCTGACCATCAGTAGGAAAGGCCTGTATCTGCGGGTGAAGGTGGCTTACGTGGATGTCATGGCAAGTTTGAAGTAGGAATTATTTTATCATTCTTTTATTTGTTATGTCGTGACTCGGAGCTTCGCCACATTCGGTTCGCTTACGCTCAGCTCATACAAGTTGGGACACGCACTATTGACACCTATGAGCCCAGCATGAGCCCAACATTGGCGCACAGCCACTGGCCAACCATTGGCGGGAGACATCTGGGGCGTAAAAAGCCCTGCAGAAACCTGAAGACCCTACCGGTGCCTAATGTAGTAGTATGGGAGGATATTCAATACAATAGCTTGAAGGTTAATATCTCCTTCTTCTTCCACCTTCTTATACAAACAAGAAAGCTTCCTATTTTTTGTTTGAAGGCATCCCTGGTCCGTCTCGCTTTCCTTATATGAAGCAAGCCGAAAATACAGACTGAACACGACTTTTGATTCATGTCCGAATACCCTTACCACCCATTGCCGGATGGCAGTATCCGCTTGCTTCGGCTACTGCCACATCCAGACGAGGATGCCCCTATACACTGCGAGCTCCTCGACTTTCCACTGCAGGAATCCGCCAAAGGGACACATGCGTACGAGGCTCTATCTTACGTATGGGGCTCCCCGGACAAGGGTCGGCCGATTTCCATAAGGGATCCCATAGGGGATCCCAAAAAGAATCACGACATGACAGTCACGGCAAACCTCCACGTGGCGCTGTCACATCTTCGAGATCGCTTCGTGACCCGGTTACTGTGGGTAGATGCTATATGCATTAACCAGAAAGACTTGAACGAGCGGAGTCGTCAGGTTCAGTCTATGGCGAAGGTATACGCCAAGGCAACCCGCGTGGTTGTTTGGCTCGGGGAGACAACAACCGACAGCGATCAGGCTCTGGAAGAAATTCGATCTGCTGCAGAGAAGCAGTCTACGCGGCCCACAGGTGGTGACACGGCACTGGATGAACTTCGAGCTGCTGCAGAAGAGCAGTCTAAGCGGTCCGAAACAAGCAAAATGACCCTGCAAGCAGTCGTCTCGCTACTCCAACGCCCGTGGTTTCAGCGTATCTGGGTAAGAGATCAGATGTCAAACAGAAACTAGGAGAGGTTGCTGACAAAAGTGGGCATATCAGGTCCTTCAAGAGGTTGCCGCGGCTCGGCACATCCTGACCATGTGTGGTTCCACGGAGATTGACGGATACACGTTCTGCCTGGGTCTAAGTGCTTTGAAACTCTCCTATGAGGCTTACCCGGACTCTTACAGCCTCATCCGTTCTGTCACCTACCTTATACGAGGAGCAATCTTCCGGTCCAGGCACATAACTAATCGATCAGGCGGGTTCTCCCTAGATATTCGCCCCCTTGGTGACCTGATCGACATGTACCATAACCGCCAAGCTACCGAGCGTCATGATAAGGTGTATGCCCTACTTGGCATGAGCTCTGACGATCCCGTTGCAGCGGGCTTATTGCCTGATTATAGGATTTCATGGGAAGTTCTTTTCCAGAAAATCATCAAATTTCTCCTTTGTGAACAGGTATCCGTGGAGGCCTGGAATCTTAGAGAGATTGCCATAATCAAGGGTGAAGGCTGTGTTCTGGCTGCGGTATCCTCGGTCAACAGTGACGTTACTTGGCAGGACAGGCAGGAGATAGTTGTCGTGTCGAAGAACGCAATTGAATATTGGGGGTCGGAAGAAATTTGGGCCTCTCGCTGGATCCTTCAGGCTTCGGCAATACCCATCCGGGAGGGTGATCTCATCTGCCTTTTACGGGGGGCATCAAAGCCTACGATCATCAGGCTATGCAAGGACTATTTTATTGTCGTCGCGATTACTGCTACCCCTACGGAGGATATCCGATCAAAGACTGCAGTTGTCAAGTGGCCCGAACTAGTAGGATCAATAACCACTTTTCGACGCGATTTCCTACTTGTCTGGAACTGGGAGGAACCTCCCGGAACGTCTCAACATGAGGAAGACTACGCATCATTGATAAAGAGGAGTGGGCTGGAAATTTCAGACACGGACATAGGAGATGAATCGAAGAAAACGGCCAGGCTATGGAACGTTGCACTGGTGTTGGAAGACTCGGAAAATTACGGAGAGGCAGCAGAGACGCTTCAACTAGTAGTAGAGGCTCGTGAGAGGATGTTGGGCAAAGAGCATCCACACACACTCATGGCCATGGACAGGCTCGCGACAATACACAAGAAACACCAACAGGCCGAAGCAGAGAGGGCTAAGAGGGCTGCTAGGGAAGCCAAGATGAAGGCTAAGCTGCCGATCAGGTTCAGAGATGCTGTCGGTAGGACGTTTAAATTCCCGTTCGAGATCGTCCGCACGTGGGCTGTAAGTTACCAAAGAATGTCCTTTTCCTCGGTCCAAACATGTTTTACTGACATGTTGTTCTTATTTAGGGAATAGAGGAGCTTATCAGACAAGCCTTCCTACACGTCGATGTGATTGGGCCCCATGTATCAGATGGACACTATGACTTGGTAGTCTCCGGCGAGATTATACTTCCTGCGCTCTGGGAGAAATTAGTTGAGCCAGATATGGAGGTTTCCATGCAAATGTGGCCAATGCCGGAGGCGCCATTGCGGAGGCAAGGTCCTCCCGAAGGGCATCGAATAGGAGACAGGACGCGGGCATATGGCAGCGGCGGCTTTGTTCCTCCGCGTCCTCCGCATCCTCCTCAGTCACCTCTGCGTCTTCCATCTTCTCCACCTCCTCCGCCGCCTTCCAATTACCCCAGTAGTGATGGCCGCTTGCTTCAACCGGGGATCATTGATGTACCCAAGGGTCGGAGATCTCACAGAAGGTGACGTTCGCAAGGACTTCAGTTGACAACGACAAAAGTTACGTCAGAGAGTCCAGGTTCAAGAGCATCGGGGCCCAGTACTTCGGTGGAGAAAATGCCTTTTAATGTGCGTGGGAAGACGGAAAACACCAAGAGGTGCGTGCGGTGTAAAACTGTGGCATATTGTGGAGAAGGGCACGAGAAGGCGGACTGGAAAACACACAAGAAGAACTGCATGTCAAAAGATATCTCAGAGATCTCAGTCGATTATTTAACGAAACCTTAGATTGCGATGAAATATATTTTTGGGATTCATTTATTAAATGTGCACGTATCGAGAACCGCAACATCGGCCCGAATTAATGTCTTCCGCCTCATCTGACTTATGCGTTGGGCCACATCCAACGTCACACGACGAGCAGTCGTAGGGAAAGCAATGTTAAAGGCCATGCGACATAAGAAAATAACATTGTTTGCCTCTAGGAGTCTTTCTCGTATGACGGCGTGAAACGAGGTAAATGCAGTTCAGAGAGCACACGTGCCAAATTGCACGAAAGATACGAAAACATCGTAGATGCTCTACCTCTCTGCTTTAGTAAGGTGTTTCGGCGCGCAGGCCTCATATAAGTGCTGTCAGGAAGATACAAAAACTGTTACGGCGATTGTTAACAGTAGTTTGACTGCTATGGGCGTTGAGTTGTTCTAACCTGGACGAGCGCACCAGTACCTAATTAGAATTGCGTCGCGTACTTTTATCAACTACCTTTCACCACCTTTGTATACTTGTCGAAACCTAGTTATTTCTCTACAGAACCTAACTTTTGTACATGGCCTTGCCTTTTTTATAGTCTCTTACGAAACACAGACTTCTAGACTTCAGCTTAAGGCACCAAATTTCCCTGCTAAAAGTACCGGGACACATGGCCGTAGTCGCTCTCTCCTTAATATATTCCCCGCTTTACACCACAAAAATAGTAGCCCATGAGAAGGTGAGCTTTTTTTTTTTGCCTCAACGGCTCACCGAGGAGAGTCTCACCGGGCCAGCTACCGGCACGCAAGTTCTCGCACAATGCAAATAGTGGTGCAGTCATAAAACGTCTCTCATCTGTGCGAGGACAAATGCAATAACCTGAACATTTTTTTTAATAAAAATGTTACTTTTGTTTGTGGGACGGTATGCAACCCGATAGACGAGAAGACAGAATCGCAGATCGTTGCTCGGCTCCACTGTTGCAATTCTTTGATATCTTCCCATCTTCTATCTCAGGGCCAGCAAAGCCGACTACCTTCAGCCTGGTCGAGCTGGCCATGTTGCGTCTTTGCCTCTCCTCTACATAGTACTTACGGCTCGGAGTACGGTGTGCACTAACTACGCGTAAGACATTGCGAGACAAGGGACACGAAGTGAGAAAAGAAGTCGTCGAATTGGCTATTTTTACGAACGCTAGGGCCTCTTGCCAGCCCTCATCTAGAGTGCATAATGTCGTACTAAGAGCAACAGGCAAAAACAGCGCTCAGTAGCCAGGGCTAATGCAGCCGCCATCAAGCCTCGGAAAATGCATGCCACCCTTCTTCCTATTTTCACTGTCTTCCGTCCACCCGTCTGTTTTTCTTTTTAATCTTTCTGCAGGCGAGAGGGGTCGCGGCCCGAATATGATCCGTGTTGGCAAATGTCCTTTTTAAAAGTTCTCGACTGCGATGGACCGGTCTCTCCACATCCTTCTTGCCCGCCTTCATCCCCCCTTTTTTTCACACTCCTCACCCTTCTTCACCGTAGTCGGCCCCCGCCACCAACGGTCGGGTCAATTCACTTCCGCAGCTCTTCCATCGTTCTAGTCGTTATATACCCACCACCTCGGTAACCATGCCACTTGGTTCGCTCCCGTCAAAGCTTTAGCCCCGGCGACCTGGATTGGGAGCACGGAGCAAGCAAGAAGAAGGAGCCCGCAAAATAAAAAAGACAAAAACCTAGGGAGAGGTTGCGGTGTTCTGATTGGATTTACAACCGCAAGACAAGGGGATTCACAAACGCCATGACCCGGCAATCTGGGTCTTGAGCCGTTTACCTAACAAACTGAAAAAGGACAAAATAAAGATCGCTGAATAACACCATGCTTGGCAGCCCTGAGGTCCTTCTTCCCTTCGACAAGTCTGACGGGATTTTCTATGCCGTCAACGGTCCTCTTTTTGTCAATTTTCCTAGAAAGAACTGGCCTAGCTGGGCTAAAAAAGCGGCATCCCCTAATGTTGGTAGTTGGAAACCCAGCTGCAGCTGATGGCAGCAACATCTGACATTCCTATTCGTTTGTCGATACCAACTTGCTAGTAGCCTTGGCTTTTAACCGCACGATTGACAAAACAGTCGATTTCTGACGTTCTCTTTGCGGCGCGCATAATCCCCCTGCCCTCAGCCCTCCGCCCTACCGTTGTTCGAGCTAAGGTCGAGGCTATTTGGATGTGGCGACAACCACATCACCGGACCTTCGTCTGTTGGTGAGGAGTCCGGTTTTTTTTTCCGGGGGGGTTTTTTCGTCATGCCCGACCAATAATATCTTTTCCTCCATTCACAGCTAGGCTGTTGTTTGAACGTCCCCGGTTTGGCCAGAACATTCGGTGACACACCCTGCGGTATCTGTGTCGGCCACATATTTCGTCCACCTCATTGCTCTACATTCCCAGCTCCCCATTCCTTGAACCGAGCGTCCTCTCCGCCGCAGAGCACATCATTTATTGTACTGTGATTTGGGGTATTATCTGCGAGTCCAGTCCCAGCCTTCACAATTTTTTTTCTCTGTCCCACCAACCCGCCCCGGCTGTTATTATATCCTTTCGTATTTGATGGCTTTTCCTTGACTCTCAGCCCTACTATTTACGGCTGACGGGAGACTCTTCTACGAGAGTGGGTGGACACCTCGGAGTATAACTATTAAGACCTCGCTTTTAACGTCTCCTCTTATACCATAAGTGCGCCCACGCATGCTTTGTATGCCTCCACCGGCATCGTATATTCGTATTATATGATCCCTGCTATATCCTACGCTTTTTTCATACCACAATCGACCAGAGTCTTGCGTGGTTCATTGCCCAAGCTGACAAAGACACGGCTGGAGCCGCAGCTGCACACATCGCAATTAGGCCCAGACCCAAGGATGAGATATTCCGGACGACGTTGAACGCCCACCAGATAGGTTTGATACTTCCTGTGACTTCTACTACTTTGGGTCCAGTGTGTATCTCATGTTGTCTTTATTCGGAAACGACGCTCACATATTCTTTTAAAAAGAAAACCGACGCCGCTCAATAACCGCCTTCTCCTTTATGCGGGCGGAAACTTGATGCTTTACGTGTCGAGGTGGTTGCCGCTTTTGTTGCCGACCTGACAGCATCTCTTGCTTTGTTTCGTCTCGCAGCCTCCTGCACAAAAGCCTTGGCCAAGTCTTATTATACAATTTTGCTGAGCACACGCCAGCCTCGATCTACTTTCCACGATGCTAATACGCCCGTCGGGACGTGCAATATATCAGCTTGCACCACAACATTAGGCGGGTTAGCTGCGCGACAACAAGTTTACTTGCAACTCTTTTACAATTCCCTGCCGTTTTTTCAGCTTCACTTCGAGTCACGACTGGAAGCGCGTCCGCCACTACGCTGTGTGCCGCGTGCGGCGTGTGCGTGTGAGCAGTCCGCCAAGCTCGAGCTATGTCCGAGTCGTCTAACCAGTTCCCGGACCGAGGGCCTCCCGTCTTCGCCGTCGTCACCGCAACGCTCGTTTTGTGCTCCGTATTTGTTTTCTCGCGGTTGGTGTGCCGTTTAGGCATTGTCCGCCGCGTCGGCTGGGATGACTACTTTATTATTCTCGCCTGGTTTCTCGCATTTGGCCTGAGTCTTACCATTAATATCGGTACCCGGAACGGCTTAGGTCTGCATGATGTTAACATCCGCCCCGAACACTGGAACACTCTAAGAACATGCGAATACGTCTTCTCTATTCTTTATGTGTGTTTTACTTAGTTATTTCCCTTTTTTCTTCTTTTTTCGGTACTTTTAAAGCCTATGGTCTTTCCAAGTTCTTGCTGACTGTCATAGAATCCGGCTCTCATGGCCACCAAAACATCCATCTTAATTTTCTACCTACGCTTATCGAAAAATACGGAACGGTTTCTTCGTCTCGGTTCATATACTATCTTGGCCATTGTTAACATAACAGGTGTTGTTCTCACATTTATGAACATCTTCCAGTGTCGTCCTGTATCCGCTGCCTATTCCAACAGGACCGGCATGTGCATTCCTCTTCTTACTGTATTCATCTGCTCGGCCCCTGTCAACATCATCACTGACCTGGCCATCTTGGCTCTTCCGATTCCTATTCTTACTAGCATGCATCTTCCTTCCCGACAAAAGACTATTCTTGTCTTTACGTTTGCGCTTGGTATCTTTGTCACCGTGGTGGACGTTGTCCGCATTTACTACCTGCAGCAGGCGATTGACGTTGTTAAGCCGGGCACCTCCAACGATCCGAACGCTATTTTCGGCAACAGCATTGATTTCTCGTTTAACGCATCCCTCTCGTTCATGTGGTCGGCCGTCGAAGTCAACGTCAGCATCACCTGTGCTTGCGTTCCTACGTTGAAACCGCTTATGATCAAGATTCTCCCGGCGATACTGATCGCTTCTAATAAGAGTGGTAACCTCAACTCGTCTCACGCCAGGGACCCGGACGTGTTAAATACCGCGTCCTGTCATCATACAACCTCGCCACATTTTTCTATACCAATTCCATCACAGTCAAGTCCACGCATAGCGACGGCACTGGGTACGTCAACACCAGATGTAACACCGACGAGAGCAGCTACAGCCGCCGCGGCAGACGGCGAGACAACGCCCATTCCATCAGCCCAAACTGGTCCCAACGGCATCCACGCCTCAGCCGACGCACGAACGTCCGCTACAGCTTCTAGCTTTAACCTAAGTCTTGATCTCGATTCGAGTGTCGATGAAGATCCTAGCCCAGACGTGAGTCTCTGTTTACACCGAATCTCCACCACCGATTACGCCCAGACTTCTTCGCCGCGTCTCAGTCCCACTAACAACAGACACCAGCGCAACAACATACCGTCGCCACGACAAGCGGCGGCCGCCAGTAGTCCGATAACACCGACTAACACCAATAGTCTGCCTACTACTCATTCACCTCTAGCCAGAGTCGCATCAAGCAGACGGAATACATTCGCCACGGTGTCCGATATACCCCTCGTGCCAACAGCTAGCACCACATCCAGACGCGGAAAGAAAGAGACATCCGTCTACTTTGGATTTGTCAAGTTGAAGACGCCGAAGAGAATGCTCGATGCGTCTGTATCTGAATCGTTCAAGTACTGCACCGTCATCACGGTCTTGTTCTTTCTCTGGGGGTTTTCCCAGGGTCTCCTCGCCACTCTTAATAATTCCATTGCCGCGGTTGCCAAAATGACGACGGCGCAGACGGTGGGCCTGACGAGTGCCTACTTCGGGGGCGGCTACTTTTTTGGTCCGCTGCTTGTTGGCCAGTGGGTGCTCCGCCACGATGAACACCACCGGCGGAGAAGCACTGGCCTGCAGCAGCAGCAGCAGCAGCAGCAGCACAGTACATTCCGCGAGGGTCGGACCGCAACGATGCCTTCTAGACGGTTGACGGCTGCCTCGGTCGCCTCGGCCGCGGCCTCGGCGGTCACCCGCCACTCGCATTCCCCGTCCTCCTCCGAGGAGCCCATCGGCGGCTTCAAGGCTACCTTTATAGTGGGACTGTGCATCTACGGCGTCGGCGCCATCATGTTCTGGCCCAGCGCGGTGCTCGCGTCCTTTCCCGGTTTCCTCATCTGCTCGTTCGTGGTCGGGTTCGGCCTGAGCATCCTCGAGACAGCGGCGAACCCGTTTGTCGTGCTGTGCGGGCCCCTGGAGTACGGCGAGATGCGGCTGCTCCTAGTGCAGGGCGTAACGACCATCGGGGCCGTGCTGAGCAGCCTGATTGCGCATAAGCTGTTATTCGTCAACATCGGCGCCGCGGTCACCACCAACTCTATGATGCTGCTGAACGTGCAGTGGACGTACCTGTCCATCACGCTGTTCTGCGCGGCCCTGGCCATGTTCTTCTACTACATGCCGCTGCCCGAGGTGCACGACGCCGAGCTGGAGCGCGCCGCCGGTCGCCTCCCCGTGGACGGCACCAAGCGCACGATGATACTCGGCTGCGGCCTGCAGCTGCGCACCGTGTGTCTAGCCCTGGCCGTATTCGCCCAGTGGACGTACATGGCGTGCCAGGAGAACTTGGCTGTCTACTTCCAAAACCTGATCACGTCGTGGCTGCCGGGCGCGCCGGCGCCGGCGAGCAGCAACAGCGGCCCCAGTAGCAACAGCAGCAACAGCGGCATTAATGCTACCGTATCGTTATTATCCGACCCCGTTCCCACCACATCCGCCATCTTGGCCATAGCCGCGTCCAGTATCTCGCCGCACGGCAACACCGACCACTCGGCGGGCCTGGACCTGTCGGTGACGAACTACTTGCTAATCTGCCGCACTGCGTTCGCGGTGTCGCGCTTCTTCACGGGCGGCCTCGTATACCTTGGCGTTAAGCACCCGGGCCGGCGGTGGCTGCCAGCGCCGCGGACGATCCTGGGCACGTCCTTCGCCCTAATGTTCCTGTTCGCCCTGCTCGCCGTCGTGCTGCGGCCCGGCCCCAACGCGAACGCCAACCTTATCGTCGTGCCCGTGGTGCTTTACAACGTGGCCGAGGGCCCTGTCTGGCCGCTGGTCTTCTCCATCGGCCTGCGCGGCCAGGGCGCGCGGACCAAGCGCGCCGCCGCGTTCATCACCATGGGCGCGTCGGCACCGCTGTTCTGGCCGTACGTCATGTACGCCATCATAGAGGGCGGCGGGAGCATCCAGACGGCGTTCATCGTCGTCGTCGCCCTGACCCCGGCGTGCATGATCTACCCCCTGTACCTTACGCTCGTGAGGGACGCCCGCGAGCTAACCAAGGTGTCGCCGCTGTACCCGCCGCAGTCGGCGGCCGCGTCGATGCTCCGCGGGCCAGGAGGAAGAGGAGGAGCAGCAGCGGCGGCGGGCGAAGACGTAGACGAAGCGGCGGTGGCAGCGTCAGAAGTTGGAGGAGCTATTTAATGAAGAACTAGGCGCGGGGAGCAGCCCTTCCGAACACAGTCTAGCAGACGAGGAGAAGGGTAGAGGACAAGGGATCCAGCTGTCCCAGATGTCGTCTCGCTCGGGTGCTATTCCGAATTTAGATCCCATGGCGGAGCCACCGACAGGGCATGCTCTGACACTAGAAGAGAACGCAGCTGCCTCTACCGCAGCATCGGCAAGTTCATCCTCTTAACCGCCATTGCCAAGCAAGCTGCCTGGTTCTTTCAATACAGCACATTGAAGAATAATGGGGTTACCAGAAGCCTTGTTTTGCCGTGTACTATGCTGATCATGGTGTGAACGAAGCAGGCAGCCGTAAGATTCTTTTGTACATCAGATGCCAATTATTGAGTAGACATGATTTAATATATGCAATAGTTTATGATTAGCGAAAGATGGAGAGCACTACCTCTCGCGTCTTCCAAGAGAAAGCGTTATTTTGGAATTTTTAAGCTCTTGATTTTCGTCTGTGTATGTGGTATTATAGCAGTGTAGTAAAACAAAAACGGTCTAATATCGATTTCTATCTACCGAATCAAACGAAATCTAGACCGAAAATAGGAAATTATCGCGACAACATCCCAAGATCAGTGTGTACCGTTCACACCGTTGGTGCCGTTGACCGTCCTGGTGACACCAAACTCTTTCCGGAAGATGGCCTCCATCTCCTTGCGCACCGCCACAGCCTGCGTCTTGTCACTGTACTCGACATCCTCCCAGCTCAGGCCCTGGTCCTTCTTGACGTCGCGCTTCAGCACAATGCCATGTGCCAGGCCGATGGGAAGGCCCTCGATAGCGATCGAGTCGACCGCCGGCATCAGCTTGCCGTACACCATGAAGCCGCCCTCGCCGTCAAGCTTCTCGCCCGCTTTGAGGTCGCGCTTGGCCGTCGCCACGACGTCGCCGGCCCATGTTTTGGTCTGGCCGGTCGGCTCGCCGCGCGTCATGATCGTCGCCACCGACACGCCCAGCTCCAGGCCGATCAGGTGGTACGGCTTGTACTGCGCCGCGTACCAGCCAGAGGCGTCCGTCTTGAGGCCGTACTGCTTAAAACACTGGCGCTGGTACTCGCCGGGGGCCTTGATCACGACGTACACGCCCCACCGCAGGTGGTTGAACACCCACCGGCCGTCAGTCTCCATGCACGACACGACCTCGACGGTGCCGTTCTTCTCGTTCCGGCCGCCGACGGCTTCGGGCTTCAGCACTTCCGGCAGGTCCCACACACCACATGGCGGAAACTGGAGGCCGTTGGTCGGAGGCGACAGGTCGCAGCCGTTGGATACGGCGGCCATCTCGAGCGCCGACTTGGTGCCGTCGAGGAACGAGTTAAACATTTGCGGGTTGAAATCGCCCGTCGCGAGCTGCTCGGCCGTGAAGCCGTAGTAGTCCCATACGGTGGCGGGCGTCGAGTAGTGGTACTCGGGCAGGTGCTTAGTGCCCTTGCCGGCGCAGACGACCTCAAAGCCCGCCGTCCGTGCCCAGTCGACCATCTCGGCAATCAGCGCAGGCTGGTCGCCATACGCCATGGAGTAAATAATACCTGCCTCCTTAGCTTTCCGCGCTAGCAGCGGACCAGCAAGCACATCCGCCTCGACGTTGATCATAACAATGTGCTTCTTATGCTCACAGCACAACAACGCGTGCCGGATGCCGGCCGCCGGGTTGCCGGTGACCTCGAGGATGACGTCGATACCGGGCGTGGCAATCAGCTTAGCCGAGTCGGTAGTGATGGCCGTCTTGCCGGCCTTAATGCCCTCCTCAACGGTCAAGGTCGCCGTGGTGTCGTACTTCTCCTCGGGGAATCCGGTGCGCTTTAGGGACGACAGAGCACGCTCGGCCGACAAATCGGCAATTCCCGCTAACCGCAAGCCGGTGGTGCGGTGTGACTGGGAGATGAACATGGAGCCAAACTTGCCAGCACCGATGATGCCGACCTGGATGGGCTTGCCGGCCGCCTCGAGCGCGGCGAGCTTAGTAGAGAGACTAGTCATTGTGGTGGTGTGAAAAGGGGATAATGGAGAGTTACTAGTGAAGTTGCTGAAGGTGTAGAGGTTTTCAAGAGGCTGTGAAAAGACTTTTGCATAAACTTAGAACGAAGTGTCAATGATGCAGAACAAACATGTCTGTTGACCATCTGCATCTGACGTCTAAGCTTTCTTATATTTGATCCTGCTGCCGTCCTCCACCCCTCCTTCGGCCCCTCCTCTTACTCGTCTAGACATGATTTCTCTTAAGGAAACTGCGAAGAGAGACCGCTTGCATGCTCGGATCCAGTCGTATTGGTCTCCGCCCATAGGTTCGCTGGCCATGTGGTCGTTTTGGGTTCGGCAAAACAAACATTCTCCGGACTTTGCGACGTTCTTTTTTCTCTGGCATTGTGGCCATATGCTGCCACGATACAATATTGCGGTGCTTTGCAAGACAGAGTTAGATAATGTGGAATATGACGGTGCATTTTCCGGGCACTCGCTCGACAACTCTATTTCCCGGTCATGTTACAGCTAACCGGTGATGTTTTGTTTAAAATTCCCCACTGCCTAGACCACGGGAATATCACGCGAGGGAATATCACGCGAGCTAACCGTCTACTACGCCCAGCGCTTGGTTTACGCCGTTGCTCCAGCTCCGCAGCCACAAACTAGCCCCGGGAATTCAACACCGGGAATTCGGAATATGCCAGCGTTTTACTCCCCGTCCGCCGGCGTCGTTCGCCACCATAATGACCGTACTTGTACTCGTGATGTCTCTGCCGTACTCCGTACTCCATACTCCGTAGATGCAGAAACTAGCAATAACGCTAGGAGGGGAAAGAATGGGGAGAAACGATAATGGGATGAGGGAAACCTACTCCGTGCGCTAACATGACTCTTTGGCTTCTTTTTCTATTTCCCCAAGGCTAGCGCAGATGAAAGCCAATGATGTGAAGTGCCCCCCTAGTTTGGCTGCTGAGGCTGACGACCATCAGTCTGACGACCGGCCACGGGAAAATCTTGGAAAATGGGGAAATCGTTGGTCTACGCGTGTTCTCTCTTCCCTCTCTCTCTATGCTACTTTGAAAATCGTGCCTTGTGGTTTCTTGCGCTGAGAACACTACACGGCGTACGACGTACACAGCACATGCCCCGGTTCACCCCATCCTGTGCACAGACCACGGAGTATGGGCTTGTTCCTTTGTTTGTCCGGGGCCCCAGACCCCAGAAAAGGAATTATAATCCATTGCCCCGGCTGTTGATTTTGGTTGTTGGCAAGGCCAGGACTGACAGCCGACGCAAGACGCACGAAAGGTATAAGATTGACCTGTCTGGCGGCCAACGTCGATCAAAAGGGGATTTAACAAGAGCTCTTGACTTGTTTGTTTTACTTTTCTTCCTACTTATATATTTTCCCCTTTTTTTGTCTTGTTTTCTCTGTAATTCTTCAAGCTTGCGTGTTTCGAATATCTTCCGTCTTCCTATTTTTTTCCTTACCCACTTTGACATGGCCAATCTCGCCAACATTGTCCCTCAAGGGACCAATGCGGTTGACTACGTTGCTATTGTTGCGGCATGGAGCCCCGAGGAGAGAGAGGAGCGGGAGAAGAAGCTGAAGCGCAAGATTGATTTTCGCCTTCTCCCCATTCTTGTAAGTGATCGCAAAATAAAAAGAGACATGGAGGCATAGAGAACACGGTACAAAACCTAGAGACGCATATCACTAACATACAACTCCTCTCGTAGATTATCATGTACATTATGAACTACATCGACCGCAATGCCCTCCCCCAAGCTCGTCTCCAAGGCCTCGAGGCCGACCTGGGCCTGAAGGGCGTCGAGTACAACGTTGTCCTTTCTCTTACCTTTGTCGGTTACATTACAATGCAAGGTAAGAAAATATTCAAGAAGAAAAGAAGAAACTGCCATTTAGAAACATAATACTGATTCCTTCCGTCTCCTCCTTCCAGTCCCCAGCAATATGCTTCTCAGTTTGATGCGTCCCAGTTGGTACCTGTCCCTCTGCATGATCGGCTGGGGCATCGTCAGTGGCAGCACCGGTGCCGTCCAGAATTTTGGTGGTCTCCTCGCTTGCCGCTTCTTCTTGGGTATTGCCGAGGCTCCCTTCTTCGTCGGCGTGGCGTTCCTCTTCTCTGGCTGGTACACGCGCAAGGAGCTTAGTTTTCGCCTGGGCGTATTCTTCTGCGCTGCAATGCTGTCCGGTGCCTTCGGCGGTCTGTTCGCCGCTGGCATTGCCGCCGCTTTCGCTAGCAACCGCATCGCCAGCTGGCGGTGGCTATTTATTATTGAGGGCGCGGCCACGGTCGTGTTTGCGGCGGTCTGCGCTTTCGTCATCCCGGACTGGCCCACCACGACCAAGTGGCTCACCCAAGAGGAGAAAGCGCTGGGCGTCGTCCGTCTGATCGAGGACGCTGGCCGAGAAGACGAAGAAATTGGCATGCAGGAGGCCTTCACGATCGCGGCTAAGGATTACCGTGTCTGGTTGTGCATTCTCGGTCAACTGTGCATCCAAGCTGTGGCCTCGCTAACCAACTTCCTGCCCACCCTCGTCACGGCCTTTGGATTCTCCACTATCAACACCCTGCTGCTGACGGCGCCACCGTACATTGCCACAGCACTCTTCTGCCTCTTCAATACCTGGCACTCGGACCGCAACGGCAAGCGCTCTCCGCATATGATCTACCCCAGCGTTGCAGCCCTCGTGGGCATCATCATCACGATTGCGACGACCAAGACGGGCCCGCGGTATTTTGCGCTCTTCCTCATGTTGCCTGGCACCTACGGCTGCTTCCAGATCTCCAACGCGTGGATGGCCAACATTGCGTCGCGGCCGCAGAAGACACGTGCCATTGCGCTGGCCATGAACAACTCACTTGGCAACTTGGCCCTCGTCTGGACGCCGTACCTCTACCCATCGTCGGATGGCCCGCGCTACACGACTGCCTGGGCCGTGAACCTGGCGCTGACGGTCGTGACTATTGCCAGCTCGGCGGCGCTCAGCATGTCGCTGCGCCACGCCAACACGAAGATGGACGAGGTAGCTGCCGCCGCCGCTCCCGAGGCCGATGCAATGGACGACCAGAAGATGCCTGCTGATTCACACATTGAGATTTGCTCTGGAACCATCCACCGCATTGACCAGAGGGTCCGATACGACATCTAGGCATAGGAATATTGTTTGCTGTTGTTCTCACTTGCTCTTTCTGGTAGGGAAATACTGTTCCACATGTACATAAATTCTGTTAAGTATTGAATTGAGCCTTGTTCCCGAATTCCAGTGCATGTTAAACAGAAATTGTGTTTAAATGTCTAGTTCAATGCTCCTTTTTTTTGCGTTTAAATTTTGTCCTTCCTCTTTTTGACCAATACGCCTCGTAAATACAGATATTGCCGAGAGCATGTCTGCGAACGCTTTCCAATAACCGAATTTACCGTTTAGCTTTAGCCAAGACTGTTTCTATTTATCTATTTACCTACTTCTTCATTTTCCTTCCTCCTTCCGCCAGCCCCTTTCTTGGTAGATCAAGCATTAGCTCGGCGACCCCCCGCGAACTTTAGTCCCCCCCCCCACCCCTCCCTTTTCAAAAAACCCTCGCGACTTGTAATCCTTGCCTTGGACTCCCGTAACAAGATGCTTCTCCGCACATTGTTCAAAACTGGGGAGAGCATGTGGAGAGCCTGTGGAGTTTTGTGGGGGGGTGATCCGAGACGTTGGCGCCGGGAAATACGGAAAATTCGGAAAATCAAATATTATTACCGGCGTAGAGGGAGGGAACGCCACCGGAAATGGAACGAGGGCATGGGATGAGGTCGAGAACAAGAGACCATGCGACATTCATATCATCCTCTGTATCCCGATTTCCCGTCTTGGACTTGAGATCTAGTGGAGCCTTTTTCTTAGGATTCGCTGTTGCCAGGCCACTTTACGAAACAACACGAACATGGAGAGTGGAAACACCGTTGGCAACAACGTGGCCGCAGTAGTCACTGTTGGAACTGACGCGCCGTCTACGCCCGTGGGACGGCCGGGAGCAGGAGGCAGAAGCAGCAGCAGCAGCCCGTCTAGAGATACATCCCCGATACCGATACCACGTGCAGCTGGATATATTACTCCAATACAGATACCCAAGGAGTCTTCTTCTGTGAGGCGGACGACTTCGGAAACACCAAGTTCCAGGAATGGAAAGCAGCGCACAGAACTGTCAGGTGGTGTAAAGAAACCAGGACCGGGGCGGAAGCCCAGGGCATGTAGGTGCAGATGGCGAATCAAAAGCAACAGCTCATCAACAATTTTACTGACAAAATGGCAACACAATAGGTGCAGAATGCAAGAAGCAAAAGATGAAATGCGAGGTTCTGCCTGGCCAATTTCGCTGTCGCAACTGCCACCGGCGGAACCTCGAGTGTGGCATCAGGCCACAGTCTCGAAGAGATGACCAGCCGCGGGCCATCGTCGATGCTGGCGACTACACGTACGTTCTACTGCCACCTTGTGTATTGGGGCAAGCATCTGACGCTTTCGTAGAGGAAAACTAGATGTTATGCGGCTGGAGATCCAGCAGATGAAAGACAGCATCGATGCCCTTGTACGACATGGCCTGCAAACAAGACCGGCAAGCGTCATCCATAACCTCCAGCCAACGAGCCACGGCCATGGTGGTAGCGGCAACGTCGATACGCCGCAGAATACAATCAGTCCAGCAGGAACAACGTCACTTTCAACGCGCGAAGACAACACACATATGGCCATGACACGCGAGAACTCGCTCGAGCCCATGACGGCTGGGGCATATGACCAAGGGGCCGTAGCAGTAGACGAGCCCATGGGCAGCTTGTACGAGGTGACAAGGCTACGCAACATCCGCAGCAGTCGAACAGAGATGGTGCGGCCACCACGTGATGGGCATGACGGGCTGGATGATTTTATCTCCAAAGGTGTCATATCGGAGGCAGAGGCCGAGGAGTTGTATAAAATGTTTGCAAAACGCCAAAGACAAGTTCAAATACGTGAAAACAGTCCGCTAACAAACAGATTCCATGCATCCCTGAACCACTATCTCTGGGTCGGCTTGGATCAAACGCACCCGAGCTTCGAGTCCATCCGCAAGTCGTCTGAGCTGCTGACTGCGACCATCTTGACCGTCACTGCCCTGCACATCCCGACAAGCTCTGAGACATTTGACAAATGCTACAAGGAGTTCCTCTCGCTTATCTCGTCGTCCATGTTCTCGCGCTATCACTGTGTCGACGACGTGCGCGGCCTATGCATCGCCGCCTTTTGGCTGTCCGAAGTCTCGTGGAAACTGTCTGGTCACGCCATTCGCATCGCCACAGAGCTCAACATCCACCAGTCTTTCTCGCGCGCGCTTGAGGGCGACCGAGATCATTTCCTGCGTGCCCGTCTTTGGTACATGCTTTACGTATGCGACCACCACTTCAGCATTGCCTATGGCCGGCCGCCGATGATTGCCGAGTCACAGCAGATCCGAGAGCACGAAACGTTTCTGGCTTCGCCCTTTGCCGACGCTCTCGACCAGCGCATCTGCTCACAGGTCAACCTGATGCAGATCATGACGCGCATCTACGGCCGGTTCTCGGAACGCCGGCTGCCAGCCTTGCGGATCCACGGCTCACGTCACGATGCACGGCATCAGTATTCGCCCCAGCATGACACACCCGCAACGGTGATGCTGTCCGAGGAGGACCTAGGCGAGCTGCGCAATTTTAACCTCGAGATCGACCAGTGGCGCATGCGGTGGCACCCGCGCCAGGCCACCAGCCGCTACATCGGCACATTCCCGCCCAAGGGCATTATCCTCTACAGCTATTTCGCCAAACTACAGCTCAACTCGTTGGCCGTCCGTGGCGTCAGCCTCGCTCAGGGCCGCCGTCTGTCGACCGAGCGCAAGGAGTTTGCCAACATGGCGATCTCGGCGGCGGCCAGCATTCTCACGTTTGTGCTCGAAGAGGCAGACCTGCGTCGGGCGCTGGTCGGCACGCCGTTGTATGTGCACACAATGATTGCATTTGCATCAGTCTTCTTGATGAAGATGGCAGCGCAGTGGAACAGAGTGATGGGCCTCAACGTCGAGTCCGGATATGTGTCCCACCTGCTGCGGTGCATGGTCGAGCTGCTCAAGAGCTCGGTCACGTCAGACCGACATCTCCTGTATCATATCGCAGCGGGCCTCGAAAAGATGTTGGCCAAACTGCAGCTGTCAGCAGCAACGACGGCGGCCTCGTCAGCAACAAATTCGTCGGCGCCATCGATTGCAAAAGGTCGACTTGGTGACAATGGCTCTAGTGGTATCCAGCATCACATGCACTCCCAGCAGCGGGAGATCGATCCGCGCGGTGAGGTACCCATTGGTAATGGTAATGAGTTTTCCATCCCGGGTGGCCCAACACCAGGACCACAAGTCCTTGTGCCACACGCGCAGGCAGGAATTTCTGGTGGCAGCAATCTACAACAGCAGCAACAGCACCCCGAGATGGGAATTGGCCATGTTCATGGGGACGGCGTGGCCACCACGATGGCCGCGGCCTATCAAGAATCCCCAACAGGGTGGGATGTTTTGTCCGGCCCGTTGGCAGGCCAGGGCGTCTTTACAGACATGGCGGTCCTCAACAACACCATCATCTACGAGGCATTTGGTTCAGAGTCGGCAAATGATGTGTACAACCTGTTGACAAGCCAATTTTCGTATTAGATGTAAAAATAAAACAAATCATGCATGAAGGAAAATAAAAAGCAATGCCCATTTGTCGTCCTGTACAATATTGCAATATTGGTGTCTCAAACTCGATTGTTCGTTTCGGAACAGGCAGGAGTTCTAGAGTTTTGCAACAAAACAACGAACTGGGCCTGGCCAGGCGGGCACACGGGAAAGGCACGCGGACAATTGCAGATTTATTTTACTGCAAAATAAATGGAGACAGGAAATAAACGTATGGTACAAAGGTTCTCCGATTTCCGCTGCGCTATGCTCGGTGCCGGGAATTACAGCTTCGCTCGGCGGGAAAAGGATCACCAACGCCGAGCTAAAACAACCCGCCGAAATGCCGACGGTCGACAAGAACCACTTTCGACGATTGGCACAGCTCTTATAGAACCTCTTTCCAGCAATGACGCGCATATGCTAACACACGACGCGGTGGACAGTTCTCTGACACAGCTTTCTTTAGCTCCACGTTTTATGATTTTCCCCGCCTCCTGCTCCTCTTCAGGTCACCATGTCTCTTGACCTCGCCTCCGCATTAGCAGCTCTGCCACCCCTGGGCAGCAGCGCAGCCAGCTATCGCTCTCAGGTCAAAGCTCTTCTCGACGACGAGAAAAACACTACCATCCCCATCCTTGTCGCCCTCGATGACGACCCGACCGGCACACAAACGTGCCACGATGTCACTGTCTTGACTGTATGGGACGTGGCCACGCTGACGGCCGAATTCGCACACGGCCCGAGCGGCTTTTTCATCCTCACCAACTCCCGCGCCCTGCACCCAGAGCCGGCCCGTGCCCTAATCCAAGAGGTTTGCCGGAATCTTCAGGCCGCCTCCCAGGCGACAGGCAAGCCATTTGAGGTCGTCCTGCGCGGTGACTCGACTCTGCGTGGCCATTTCCCCCTCGAGCCTGAAGCGGTTGAGTCAGTCCTTGGCGCGGCCGATGCGTGGGTCCTGTGTCCTTTTTTCTTGCAAGGCGGGCGCTATACAATCAGCGACGAGCACTACGTGGCCGAGGACGGTGTCCTGGTGCCGGTTGCCGAGACGCCGTTTGCGAAAGATGCGACATTCGGCTACCGCAGTTCCAACCTGCGGGACTATGTCATCGAGAAGACGAAAGGGGCCGTCACGGCCGACAATGTGACGTCTATCAGCCTCGGCACGATCCGGACGGGCGGGCCAGACGCTATTTTGAAGCAGCTTGAGGACTTACCACCGGCGAGCAAAAATCGAAACAAACCCACCGTTGTCGTGATCAACGCAGCGGCAGAAGAAGATGTGGACGCCGTAGTGTTGGCGCTCCTGAAAGCGGCCAGCCGCGGCAATCGATTCCTGTTCCGCACCGGCGCGGCGTTTGTGTCGGCACGGCTCGGCATCGCACCAATCGCCCCGATCAATCCAGTCGCACCGGCCTCGGCGGTCGCCGGCGGACTCATCATTGCCGGATCATACGTGCCCAAGACGACGGCGCAGCTCAACGTGCTGACGACAAGAAGCGGCGACAAGCTGACAACGGTCGTCATCAATGTCAAGGACCTGCTCACGTCTCCTGAGGCCGCGGCCACCGCTGTTCAAAATGCCATTGGCGCTGCAGAGCGCGAGGTCGCCCGCGGCCAGGACGTGCTGGTCATGACGAGCCGGGAGCTCGTTGTCGGCGCCGACGAGGCCACGAGCCTGGACATTGGCGCAACTGTCGCCAAGGCCTTGGTGTCGTTTTTGACGGACCTGCAGACGCGCCCACGATACGTCATTGCTAAGGGCGGCATCACGTCGTCCGATATGGCAACAAAGGGTCTGCGCTTTAAGCGGGCGCTGATCGTGGGCCAGGCTGCGCCAGGCGTTCCGCTGTGGCGCTGCGACGAGCCATCGTGCAAGTGGCCGGGGCTGCCCTATGTGGTTTTCCCCGGTAATGTTGGAAGCAACGACACCCTGTATGAGGTTGTCCATAGTTGGCGGGCGTCAGCATAAGGACATGGAAATAATTATGAAATCGCATTAGCGAGCAATTAACCTCTCTCAGATACAATGGGATATGAACTAAAGTCCAGGACATAAAACCAGATTCTAAAAATGCAGACTTGTCGTCGAAGCAATTCCCGTGTTTAAAATCCATACATTAATTCATTTAAACTCCGCATATGTAGACGCTGTTTTCTAGGACGCCATACGCTCAACACGAAGCTGCAGCTCCTTGACCAGATCTATCCCAACCTTGGTAGACTCATCTAAGTTCTCATCGGGTAATCCAAGCAAGTCATTCTGCGTCTTCTCCGAGAGATCACTGGATTCATCCGGATAAAATGCCCTTGCGTACATCATCTTGCTGAAGCCGGCCATGTTACCCGCTTTAACTTGCGCCAGGCCGTCCTCGTATCGCTTCTTGGTGTCCTCATGAGTTATCGCCCAGTCAGCGTCAGTGGTACCGGTGACGCGCTTGACGCTCTCAAACATGTCCCTTTGGCTGACTGCAAAGCTCTTGATGTACACGCCCTTGTTGAGGAACGTCGACAGAGTAAGGCTCTTATCGGTTTCGTCCTCGGGCATCTCGTTCAGGCTCAGTACCTTAGCCACGGCGCGCCCAACCTGCGACAATGTCGAAGTAGAGTTCTTGGTGTTGCCGTCGTCGTACATTGTCAGAGAGCGCTTGTCAAAGTCGAACCCAAAGCGCGCATCCCCTCCCGCCAAGCTGTAAGCGTACCAAAACCCACAGCACACTGCGATCCACTGCATGCCGAGCCCCTCTATCTCGTCCCTGTTGGCCTTGGCCACGGGCCCCAGCAGCGTGTCCTCGCCGAGTTTGATGTTGTCGATGTCGGCGCCGTACCCGTTGGGCATAATGTAGGGAACACCAGCTTTGGCGGCCGCCTGGACGAGCTTGCTGTGGGTGTCCCGGGGAGCAGTCGGGGCTATGGTTATGATAAAAAATTGCTGGCCCTTGAGGGCGGCAACAATGGTGGCCTCGTCGTCGTAGTCGACTGGGGCGACTAGGACGCCATCGGGCAGTTTGTTACCGCTGTCTTTGCGGGAAAGGGCCGTGACTGTGTGTCTTCCGGTCTCCAGGAGGGCGCTGGCAATGTGCGATCCAATTGTGCCTCCAGCCTAAGTGGTATTTGTTAGTGTTGCTGTATACATGATGATGGCTGATGGGTTTGCCTACGCCGACAATGGCGACTCTTTCAATGGCGTTTTTGAAGCCGACGGACTGGTTTTTGGCGTACTTGGGCGTCATGGTTCGGTTGATTATTGGAAATGTATTAAATGTTGCTATTATGGTCGAATGAGGTGGTTGAGGTGTTTAAGCTTGTGAGAGAGTGGTGATTATCTGGCTAATTCTCCCTGGAGCAGAGAGTGCCATCTATTTATACATTCCGGAGTCTCGAGTGCTCTCTAAATCTCTGGGCTTCTCTCCATCCCAGCCTTGTCATCAATCCCGGGCAGGAAGATCTCCACTGAGTTAACGAAGTCAGAACATCATACTTGATTCGCCAGGAGGCACTGGTGCGGAGAACTAAGGAGCTACAGCGGGCGAAGCCAGCCGCAGCAACCGCCTGCAGCGATCCAGTGACACTGTTTGATGGTGCTCTGGTGCGGCGGTAGGTGACCAAGTCCGCAGTAGCCGCACCTAAAGCCGCAGGTAAAGCCGCACCTAAAGCCGCACAAAACTAACGGCAGTGATTATTCACCTACGGACCGACGGACTGATGGACCTCCCGGAGGATCATATCTGCAATTTCTGGAATTATAATAATAGGAAAAAACATCCAAATAGGAGCACAGATTTACATGTACTCTATTGAGCCTCGCAGCGAGGCGCCATATGTCTATGGGCCTGCTATTCAACGCTCGGGCAAACGTGTCTAAGAACATAATACAGGAAACAAGGCAACCGCAAGAGGAGCACTCTTGGGTGTTATAGTCTATCATAAGTACAATGCTGAACTTCATTACATCATCCCGGAGTACCACAACATGGCTTTTTAATTTACATACTGAATATCGGCTGAGCGAGGTCAATCAATATTCAACGATCCCCGCGGCACTATAACTGAATGTCAGGACAGAGCATCGATAGATATGGCTCGATAAAGAACTGGTCCCAGTCCACCTCCCAACCCATGTCTGGCACAGCTGTGTTGGTTTCGGATGCCGGCTGCGCCGGAAAGAATTGATAGCTCGCCTCGACAGCTTCCAACTGAGCAAGTTCCTTTCGCTTCTTCGCCATATTAAGACTGAGCAGATGCCGCGCCATAGACAACGCCTCACGCGTCAGCCCTGTATCGGCAGCTTTGACAAGGTTCTCCAAGCCCTTGAAGGCAGCGCCAATGTGGACAGAGGCGGCCGGCGTGTCGATGGCCAGCAGGATGCAGGCATATTGGAAGACGCTGCCGATGACGTTCCAAAACAGACGGCCCTGGCTAGCCTGCTGCTCGGCTGCTTCCAAGGCGGCGTTGCCGCTATCAGTGACGATCCTGATGACATTGTCCGGTATGCGGACCTTGGGCTGGTAGAGGCGCCGATAGAAGCAGAACGCGATTTCCGCCTTGGTCACCACCAGGAACGGATGCGTGGTTTGGAACCCACCCAATACCTTGAGCCGCTCAAATAGCTCCTCGCTCGGAGTTGGGGGCTGCCGTTCGAGCTGGAACGGAGAGTTGGGCGACGGGATGATCTGGATCAATTGAGTGAACTGATCGGCAACGGACCCCGATACCGGGATGACAGACTGGCAAGTCACGGCTCGAAAGTGGACAGGCGAACGATCGTACTCATAGGACAGCATGTTGTGCCCAGCCCACGAGATCCAGAAAATCCGCCTCAGTCGGTCCGCATCATGTCCAAGGGCCGCCGCGCCGGCGATGGACGCCATCTTCTTGATGTTCTCTTCCTCGTGCAGCCCTATAGCTTCGCAGAGGTGCATCTGGGTGCACGAAGCGATCCAGGCGTTGCTGGGGCGGGTTGTGGCCCTCAGGTAAAACACGCGCATGCCCCACGCGACGATGTGGTCAATGCCATGCAATCGCATAGAGGCCGGATCATCGAGAATGGCTTTGGCGTACTGCACCAGGTCAGACTCCCGCGGGTGTCTGCTGGGGGATAGGAACGACCCGAGAGCGGCCACCCCGGCGGCCACGGCGGCAAAAGCGACCGCGTTGCCGCCGGAACTATGATAATAATCCCGACACCGCTGGGCATAGATTCTCGGGTCCATCACGTCGCCGATGGGGCCCAATATTGAAAAGTACACTCCTGAGAAGGAGCCGAGGTCTTTCTCCGAAATGAGATTCACCAGAAAGCAGTGAGCGTTGGATGCCTCCTCAGGGCGAATGCCAAAGTTGTAGGCAAAGGACCGCACTCTGGGAGGACTGTCGGAGCCAAGAGCCACGCCCAGGATGTGTGGGAATGCCATGGCCGCCGATGCCCCAGAGTGTCTGAACTTTTGCTCGTCAAAGATGCCCGGGGAGGCGCCAGCCGCGACGGTGGGACTCTTCGCCGACGAGCCGTCGGCTTCGCGGGAGCCTCGCTCCGTGTGAGACCGGCTGCCTGGACTGCGCGCTGTGGGGGCCCGGTTCGGCAGACGATTTTCACCGTCGAGGCTGCCGCGCTTGGAGGAGGGCGGAATAAGTACGCCACCACTCGTAGTATCGGTGGCCTCGTGGTCAGCGTACCTGCAGTTGTATCCATAAGTGGCGCACATGCCGCAGGGATACACGGTGTCACATTTCCGCTTGCGCTGATTGCATGGGATGCATGCCTTTCTCGCGCGCTTGCGCTTGGAGATTGTAGTCGACATGACTAGCAAAAGGCTATGAGTTTCAAAGCCTACTGCTGTGGGCATACAGCTGTCGTAGAGATGATCTTCCGGCCCACCATTTCGGGAATGGAGTTGATGCAGTTAATCGTCGTGCGCCACAGCCATTAGTAAGCGAGATTCGACATTATCCCCTGCTTTATGGCCGAGGCGCCCATAGTGGCTCCGCCCACTAGATAGCTTTCATGCATACACAGCGGTATATTTCGGTTTTGAAGACACATCGACGTTGTATCCTCTTAACTTGACGAGTGACGGGACGTGTCTAGTGGTAAGCCAGGTGTGTAAAGTCAAGTAATAAAGTAAAATGGGGGGAGAAAAGGCCTTGAAACTAAAAGTTTCAACAGTGGAAAAAGAAATCTATTTTATTAACCAAAATATATATATATAATATATACATATATAACAAAACATATCCCAACACAAAGAAGCATCAAGCGGTCAGGTCCCAGAGGACATGGCGAGCGTGACATTAGGACGGCTAGGAGATCTAGACCTCCCGGCACACAACAGCCGAGCTCCAGACCCACGCAACAATCCTCGCAGCATGGTTGTTCTGCTAGGTACAAGGGCATGTCCCATAGTACCCATGTCCCCCTGTCCCTGGCGACAAGAAGGAGAAGCTGTGTAAATAGCAGCTTGCATAGATGGGGCTTTCAGAGTAGGAAGCAAAGAGACTCAAGGCTCAAGAAGGAACCAAGCCGAAGAAGACGCATTAATGTGTTTGAGAGATGTGTTTAAGCAAAAAGGAGGACATGTTCTTTCCTATATACAACTATCTATGGTGAAGGGTATTTCGTGGCAGGTCGTCGCAAGTCAATGGTAGGCAACGCTCGCAAAAAATGGTACACACGCAATGAAGGCCATATTACTGTTATCCCCCCTTTACTCGGAAGCCGGCTCATCACCGGCCTCCTCCTTGGCCTCGTCCTTGGCCTCATCAACAGTGGCCTCTCCAGATTCGGCCTCTGCCTCGACAGCAGCCGGAGCCTTCGTGTCGTCGGCTGCCTTGGCCGCCGCCTCCGTCAGCGACGCGATGCGGGCAGCCGCCTCGGTCTCCTTGGCCTGAGACTCGGACAGCTGGGTCTTGAGCGCAGCGACCTCTGTCTCCTTTGTCTCCAGCGCAGCCTTTGCCGCCGCCTGCTGGGCGGTGGCCTCGGCCTCGGCGTCGGACAGCTTCTTCGTCACCGCCGCGTGGGCCGCGGCTTCTTTCTCGAGCGCGGACTTGCTTTCCGCGTGGGCCGTCTTTTCAGCCTCGAGCAGGCCAGCCGCCTCAACCTGGTGGGCGGCAGCCCCGGCCTCGGCCTCGGACAGCTTCGTTGTCAGCGCTGCGTGGGCCACTGTCTCCTTCTCGAGCGCAGCTTTGCTCTCCGCGTGGGCCGTCTTCTCGGCCTCGAGCAGGCCAGCCGCTTCGGCGAGGGCGGCCTTCTGCTCCTTGTCCAGGGCCTGCTGCGCCTCGGCGTGCGCGGTCTTGGCCGCCTCGAGGGCGGTCTGGAGACGAGCAACCTCGCCGGTTTGAGCAGCGAGCTCGGTCTGCGCCGTTTCCTTGTCCGTCTGCACGCTCGACAGCTCGGTCTTCACCTTCGTGAGCTCGGCCTGGGTGGCGGCAGCGCCGCCCTCGGCGGTCTTCAGCTTGCCGTCCGACTCCTTGATGTTCTCCGACAGAGCAGCGATCTGCGCGGCGGCGGCGGCAGCGGCCGATGCGGCAGCGGATTTCTCCGCCTCGATCTCGCTCTTTTGTTCTTCAGCGCTGGCCTTGGCCGCGGTTGCTTCCTTCTCAAGGGCTGCGATCTGCGCCTTCAGAGATGCGATGCTGGCGTTGGCATCCTCCAGCGACTTGGCCGCAGCGCTGGCATCGCTCTTCGCCGCGTCGGCCTCTTTCTTCGCCGCGTCGAGGTCCGCGGTGAGCGCGCTGATGTCTGCGTTCAGCTTGCTCGCAGCGGCTGCCGCGGTGGCAGCGTCTGCTTGGAGGCGTGTCGTCTCAGCTGTGGCAGCGTCGAGGGCGGCCTTTGCGGACGCGAGGTCGCTTGAGAGCAGAGAGATCTTCGACTCCAGGTCAGCCTTCTGCGACGCTGCGGAGGCGTCGGCCTGCTTGAGGGCCTCTGCGTGGTCTTGACGAAGGACAGAGATGGTGCTCTCGGCAGCCTGGTGCTTTGTGGTCGCCTCCGTCAGCTGGTCTTGGAGCCCGGCCGTGGCCTTTTCGTGGGAAGAAATCAGGGCATCGTGTGCGGTTCGAGAGGCATCCTAGATGATGGGGGGCATTGCGAATTAGTGCGCTGATTCAAGAATCGCACGACATGCTGAGGGGACTCACAAGCTCGGCCTGGTGCGTGTCCCGCGATGCATCCAACTGCTTTTGGATGCCCTCCGCGCGCTCTTCGAGCTCAGACTTCTCCTTTGACAGGGCATCGCTCTTGGCAGAAGATTCCTCCACCTGCTCTTGAAGCTCTTTTATCTTGTCTTCCTTGGTGGTCGACTCCTCGGCTGCCGTTTCCAGCTGCTTCTCGAGCTCGGCGAGCTTCGTTCGGAGCTCGTCCACCTCGGGGGTCTCGCGCGAAAGATAGCCGCCCATACTTTCTTCGCCTGTCACTTGCCGGGTTTGGTGGCTATGATAGATGTTCGGCGCAGTCAATAACCGAGTCCCTTGTTGATCGATTTCGAGCCCGAGATGGTGAGGACTGCGACAAAATAGAATGTTGGCGGTGTACGGAAGAGTTGATCTCTCACCGCGTGTTCCGGCAGCTGTCGAAATAGGGTGAGAGAAATTAGCAGTCGGAGCTGTGCCAAAATAAGTTAAATGAACCCACCATGGCAGGTCACGGACCACCCGTTGTAAAAGTCTTCACTGACTGGGTGCCTGGCAACCGAAGCGATCCTGCAAACAAGATAATGTAAGATACATTATCCGATCCTTACAAAAATCGCGTTTGTCCATTGTTTTTTCTCCTTTTTCTTTTTAAAACTAACACTTACAAAGGCCATCGGTTCCAACATCAACGGCCTTAGTCCTATAATTTGAGAGTACGGGAGGTTTAACACTAAAACACATACAGTTTGTTAGAGACATGTGACAATTACAGTAGCCACAGCGTGGCTGGTGCAGCCAGATAAGGCGATAAGGAACCAAGGCGATTGCGCAGCGAAGAGCTACCTAATACGTATTAGCGTCACGAGAGGCTGACGCCTCCTTCTTCTTACGGAGCCGGGCCTCGTTTAGCTAGACTTGACAAGATTAAGTCTATGATCACACTAAACAGACTAGTTGTTATAATCTACCTCTGATTGCTCATATTCTTGCCTGAGCGATAGGTAAGTCCATAACAAGCGGGGTCTAGTTATTTGTAGTAAGATAAATGCTTACTAATATGATGTTTGCGTGGGGCAGTTGATGATGGCAGGCTTAAGGTGCATTACATCATAAATTTAGACAGTTCTACAGGTTCATAGTAACAAAAACTGTCTTGCGAATGATCTTTAAAGATCTGTCTGACTGTTTATCCTTTCAAATGCCCATGTCATCAATCGCGTCCTATATTTAAAGCAAGGGATATCATGCCGTCTGTCCTTGTCATTGGAGCTACTCGTGGCCTTGGCGCTTCTCTTGTGAAGAAGCACGCCGAGGCCGGATGGACTGTATATGGAACGACTCGATCTGCGGAAGGCCCTGCGGCCGGAAACTTCCCGGCCGGTATCAAGTGGATTCCGAACGTCGACTTGATAGAGAAGGGTGCTGGCCCCAACATCTCTAAATTCTTGGAGAAGTCGGAGCCTCTAAACACAGTGGTACGGAAGGTCTAGCATCTTTCATCGTTAAGCCCCAGGAGCTCACCACCAGCGCAGATTATCTCCGCCGGACACTTTACGACCGAGGACCTTGATAGCAAAGGCCCTAACTGGGACGAAGAGGTGCGCATGTATACGACCAGCTCAGTCGCTCCGGTGTTCGTCGTGCACTCGCTCCACCAGGCGGGTCTGCTCCGTGCCGGGTCCAAGGTAGTGCTGGTGTCGTCCGAGGCCGGCAGCATCGCGCTCAGGCACGAGACGGAGGGCGGTGGCAACTACGCGCATCACGCCTCCAAGGCTGCGCTCAACATGGCTGGCAAGCTGCTGAGCTTGGATCTGAAGGACCAGGGCGTAATCATCTCTATCGTGCACCCTGGTTTTATGCGCACCGAAATGACCAAGAATGTTGGCTTCGACAAGTACTGGAATGACGGCGGCGGTGAGTAGATTTCCATGTGTCTTGTGCAGCAGTCTTGGTGGCTAACAATCCCTCCCTAGCTGTCACGCCGGATGAAGCGGCGAAGAGCCTAATCGAATGGGCTGAGAATCTGGATATCTCCAAGACGGGGCAGTTCTGGGCGCCCCGCGGACCGCGGGACATCGGTACGGCCGGGGCGGTCCTGGGGCAAAACCTACCAACGCCGCTGCAGCTACCCTGGTAAATGTCTAATCAAGTAGGAGAAGTAGGGTAGCCCAGTTCTGAAGGGGTCCTATTGCTTTATTTTGTGACGCTTCTGATCAAAATCCCCGGAATTAATAAAGGGTTTGTAATAAGTAGTTTATGAGAATACAATAGCTTATCAAATTGTTTATTATTGATATTTTATGAATATGTAGATCTATGGACACCATTATCGACGTCTTCTTACATCTCGTTGACAAACAGACCCGCCATTCCTTGCCCAGTTCCAACGCACATGCTGGTAAGAAGAAGGCGAGCCTGTCTCCTCCTGCACTCGCTCAGGCCAGTCACGATCTGCCGTATACCCGTGCAGGCCAGTGGGTGGCCTAGAGAGATAGCTCCGCCGCGGACATTTAACTTATCGGGATCGATAGCTAGCGCTCTCTGACAATAGACTGCCATTGACGCAAAAGCCTCGTTGATCTCAACTAGATCAATATCGATAAGCTCAAGATTCACTTTCCGTAAGAGTTTTGGTATGGCGATGGACGGGCCGATACCCATGATTCGAGGGCTCCTGATGGAAAAATTCAAGTCAGCCAGGTGTCTACCTAGGTCAAATGAGGGGGCATTGCCACACGCACAAGCCAACAACGACCGCTGCAGAGAATTTGGCCAGGATCGGCTGGCCAAGCTCTAGTGCTTTGGATCGCCTCATCAGTAGTACAACAGCGGCGCCGTCTGTCAACTGGCTGCTGTTTCCACCCGTGGACCTGCTGCCGAACTCGGGAAACGCGGGCCGTATCTTGCTCAACGACTCGACCGTCGTGCCCCATCTCGGGCCTTCATCCTTGGTAAGCGTGATTTCCTTCCCGTCTTTGGTCGTCGTGATGGGGACAATCTCGTCATCAAACCAGCCGGCTTTTTGTGCATGCTCGGCCCGCCGGTACGATTCCGCAGCGTATTCGTCTTGCGCTTGCCGCGAGATATTGAACTCCTCACCGACGGCCTCGGAAGTTTGCCCCATGGGGTTCATGCAATCGGCAGCATCCTGGTTGGCATCTAATACCTCCTGGACAAACGGTCTGGTCAGACGAGGGCCGGCAAAGGTCAAGGACTCCGCACCGATGGCGATGCCGACGTCAATGCTGCCGGTTGATATCTGGTTCGCCACATTTTGCACGGCCTGCAACCCCGAAGCACAAAAACGATTGACGGTCGAAGCTGCCGTAGAGGCCGGAAAGCCAGCTGCCAGGGCAGCAGCTCGGCAATAATAAGCGGCTTTTCCTTCGTTGACCTAAAAGAATAACGCGCATTTAGCAAGCCGTGCCCATATCTTCTGTGTCGTGGAGCATCCGCGAACATACATTGCCTAGACATATCTCTTCGACGAGCGAAGCATCCATGTTCATCCTGTCCTTGACCTGCTGAAGCACCTTGAAGACCATGGTATCCAGGGGTGTATCCTTCAGGCTTCCCTTGCTGGCCTTGCACAGAGGGGTGCGAAAAGCAAGCGTAATGACCACATCGTCCGGATTTTTTGACAGGCTGACGTTCCGCGTTAGCCTACATCTCGAATCTCACTTCGCTTGAACGTCTAGACTTGGACTAATCATTCAGATACGAAGTTGAGGAGTAGAGCTTAGAAAATGGCGTGGGAAGGGGCTATGAAGCAAATCAAGAGTCATCATATAATGGGTTCCGTATGGGGTTACCGACTGCCTTCGGCACTTTAAACGCGGAACTCACATTCGATCAGAGCTTTTCTGGGTACCTGTCAGATGCGATGCAATGCTATGTAGGCGTTGCGCGGCCATTGTCAATCTCCACTGCACCAGGCCCGAGACGAGAGCAAGCGTTGGAGACACGGGGACGATGAGATGGAACTCGAATGGTGCCGAAGTGGTCCGTGGGGATAGTCATATTCACAAGACTGCTAAAATTCCGGTTGGTGATTAGTTCATCATTCTTGTAGTCCGTATGACATGCCCAGGAAACCAACGTGTCGGACCGGCAATAAGTCATGATGTGTGACTGCGTCGCCAACTGACTTGCACCCACGGGATCGGACCGACATGTTTGTTAACAAAACCAAAAGATTATTGGGTACGGCACACAACCAACCCCGACACCCCCGGTGGCGCTCAGCAACACCGACAGCACTAACCGGTTCAAGACACGGGCCGCTACGCTGCAAACTGTCTAGTCAATGCAAATGCGCCGAGGATACAATAATCCGGCGAGTGGCAACCTCCCAGAACTCCGACAGTTGCTACGCCAAGGCATCCCACCAACTTCCGCGCAATACTATCATCCAACATCCCCAGAGACTTTTCTCGCCGGTAGCCCCCTATCTAGTCCAAAGTCAGCAACTCCCGAGTGTCGTCAATTTCACCATGGCGCAGGACAACAGTGCGGAGACGGGTGGGTCTCGCGATGAAAAAGTAAAGAGGTGGCTGAAGAACAGCAAAGATGAAGCCGGCGACCTTCCAGCAGGGAACTGGATGGCTGCCGTCATTCCTCACCTCTCCCTTTTACACACATCTTCGGAAGGCCATCCGCCTTCTGTGTCGTTCACCTTTACAGTCCAGCCCGAGCACTGCAATCGCATGCACAACCTCCACGGAGGCTGCGTCGCAACCATCTTTGACTTCACCACGACGTTGCCTCTCGCCCTGATCAGCCGTCCGGGGTTCTGGGAGAGCATGGGAGTTTCGCGGTCACTCTCTGTCACATACCTTCGCCCGGCGCCCGCGGGTACGGAGCTCCTCATCGAGTGCGACGTGGTGCAGGTGGGCAAAAGTCTAGCGGCATTGAGGGGCACCATGAAGCGGAGGAGTGACGGTCGGCTCACGGCGACGTGTGAGCATGGCAAAGTCAGTATTGATCCCAGACCAACGCTGTGAAAAATTCTTTGGTTGTATTGTATGGTGAACAGCGTCAAGCCATCCGAAGGGCGTCTCTTTTACTCAACCTTAGATTTTAAAAGTATTTAGAATCAAAATCTTCTAGCATTGTCATGGTCTGCATAACAAAATCACAAAATATGTAAAATTCTCCACCAAAAGCAAATGTTGTAACGTACGATAGTGAAGCACAAAAGACGAACTTATATCGAACTTATACGAAATAAGATGGACATGAATCACAGCAAAGTCATGTAGGTTACATTATAAGTTATAGGTTGACCAATGCAAATATGAAAAGTTTTATTCCGTGAGTATCAACTTGATATACTACTGCTACAACTTTGCGCGTTGATCAGGTTCCTTCTTCCCCACAAGTGCTTCGTCATGGGCAAAGGCATAGTAGAACTCTAGACATCCTGGATTTGCCAGGGAACTTGATGGTTTGACACGTCTACCAGAAACAATGTGCTTGACTGGCAGCTCTACTTTTTTTCCGTTGAGGGTCATCTGTTTTGAGAATAAGTCAGTGCTGATTTTCCGACTGTCCATGGTCAGGTAAGAGAGGCATACCGGAATCTCTGGCGTCTGGAAGATGAAGCTGGGCACATGCCGAGGAGACAAGCGAGACCTGATGCGTTGCTTCACCAGATTGACCAACTGTGCACTGAGCTGCTTCCCTGGCTGCATGAGGACAAAGAGGATCACCCTCTCGTCTGAATCTTGCGGCCGCCGCTGGCCAACGCATATGCTGTCGGCGATGCTGTCAGCGAACTCGGAGTCGATGACATTGTAGATCTCCGCGCTGCCAAAGCGGACACCACCGGGGTTCAAGACTCCGTCGGCACGGCCCAACATCGTGACCTGCCGTGTGCGTGGATGGAAGCTGATGAAATCGCCATGCGTCCAAGCGTTATCGAACTTGTCGAAATAGCTGCTGAAATAGCGACTGCCATCTTTGTCACCCCAGAACCGCACGGGCATCGTGGGAAACGGTTTTGTGCAGACGAGCTCGCCGGCCTCGCCAGGCGGAACCGGCCGTCCTTTGACACCTTTGCCGCCCTCGATACTGGAGTCAAAGGCCTCGACCGCCATCCCAAGCGAAATGCATTGGCATCCGCCAATATAAAGAGGGAGAATCGGATTGCAGGTGCCGAACGCGGCGACAATGTCGGTGCCGCCGGATATGTTAGCCAGAAGCACCGAGGGCGGGAAGCCAGTATCGTAGAACCACTCAAAGAGCGCTTCCGAGAGCACCATGCCCGTGCTAGTCACGACCTGGAGGTGGCTCAAGTCAAACAACCGCTTTGGAACGATCCCGTTGGATTGCAACGTTTGGAGATAGCGCGGCGATATTCCAAAGTGGGTGACCTTTTCCTGAGCAGCTAAGCGCAGCAGAGACGTGGTCTCCGGTGTGAAAGGGTGCCCATCATACATGACAAGTCGAGCCCCTGTCAACATAAGCTGGACGGCGCTGAGGTACATCATCCAGCTGGTTGTCGTAAACTGCAGCTGCGTCGATGTGTGGTCGACTAAGCGGTGAAGTGTTGATTCCTTGTGACCGCTGAGCACGATTCCGCCCACCGAATGCACAATGCACTTGGCCTGCCCGGTTGTTCCCGAGGAGTAGAGAATGATCATGTGGTCCGAGAAGTCCATCTGCTCGAACTCCAACTTCGAGGAGCGTGCCTTGGATACGAAGGCGTCCAAGGTTTGGCTCATGGGTAGGTCGGAGATGTCCGCAGCGGCTTGGAACCGCGCTGATACGACGGCACCTTGGAATTCGGGATCATGTTTCAGGCCGGCGACCAGGGCTGCAGTCTTTGGCCGTAGATCGATCTTAGCTCCCTTGTAAACGGCGTAGTCCTCCACAAAGATGAGCTTGGGCTGGATCTGCAGCAGGCGGTCGAGAACGGCGGAAGGACCCAAGTCTGTGCTGTTGCTGGAGAAGATGCCGCCCAGGGCTGTGGTGGCCAGGAAGATAGTCAGAGTATTGGCACAGACGCTCCCAACGACGGCAACTCGGTCCCCCTTGCGGATGCCGTGGGCCTTCATGGCTTGCTCCAGCCGGCCAACTCGTTCGCGCAGCTGCGCCCACGTGATCTGAATTGGCTCGTGGGCTGCATCTTCCCTCACCTCGGTGCAGGCGATCTTGTCGTCTTCCTTGCCCGGGATCAATGCCGGCCGGCCAGACGAACTTCCTGTGAACAGAATATTTTCTGCAAAGTTCAGCTTGACGCCAGAGAACCACTTGGGGACAGCATCGATCCGAGCTTGCTCGTCTACAACCGGGTCCGGAACAGTGCCGGAGTAGACAATTGGGAAAAATCGAAATACGGACCGCCAAAAGGCAGACGGATGTTCAACAGACCACTGATAGAGAGCATGGTAATCCTGTAATTTCTGTCAGCAAGCTGCCGCTTCATGTGACGGGCATGGTGGCATCTTACAGAAAATGATTGTTTTGCATCCTCGCCTGCATGTTTCATGAACTTGTACATAGCAGACTCCGTTGGCCTAGGATGCGTCCATAGCTTCCGGGGATGCTCGTGTCCGGTGGCTTGGCTTGACATGATTGTAGATATTGAACTGACGAACGATATGTGATATTGGTTACAAGACGCTTGTCCATAGAGGGTAGAGTGTTTGTTTACACAGAAGGTCACTTAATGCACACTCGAACATTAAGCCCAGTTATAAGTGTGTGTCACTAAATTGTCTACTACTCCGAATGTAAACTGTTCAAGGTCGGCAGTGTGGAGATCGGTCCGATGGTGATATGGAATTGCGAATGCGGGGATGGATTGGTCAAGCGACTTGTTTACCGGGAGGGGAGTTTGTACTCCGAATACTCCGAAGACATCAATATCCGAAGTCGACTCTAGCTGACTTTTGAGTTATATTAGGTCGGCAATGGTCAGTGGAACTTCGCCCCGCAATCTTCAACTAATCCTCACCCAAGCTTTACAGCCATAACTCGATCTATTATCAAGTCACGAGTCCTCCTCTTGGTTTTCATTTTGTCTCCACTATGATTGTTGAGCGAGATGTCTCCATTACCGTCTCTGACGGCCTTACTCTCAAGGCAGATGTCTTCAGGCCGGATGGTGACCAGTCTCCTGCTCCGGTGATCATGAACATGGGACCGTATGGCAAAGGCGTCGATTACAAGACCGGCTACACGGCCCAATGGAAATGGATGCTCGAGCGCTATCCCGACATTCTTGCTGGCTCCACCAAGTCAAACATGACCTGGGAAACTGCCGATCCCGAGATTTGGACGGCATGGGGGTATGCTGTCGTCCGGGTCGACTCTCGTGGCGCGGGCCGCAGCCCCGGCATCATCGACATATTCTCCCCGCGTGAGATTAGGGACTTTTACGATGCCATCGAGTGGGCGGCTGACCAGAGATGGTGCACCGGCAAAGTCGGGCTGCTGGGCATCTCGTACTACGCCATCAACCAGTGGCTCGTATCCGCGCTGCAGCCTCCCCACCTGGCCGCCATGATTCCCTGGGAAGGCTGCTCAGACTTCTACCGGGAGCAGTGCCGGCACGGCGGCATTCTCTCCAACGCGTTTCTCGAGTCCTGGTTCCCCAAACAGGTCATCAGCGCCCAGCACGGCAATGGCGACGGCCCCGACGACCCGTGGCTCAAAGAAAAGGCCACGGGACCGGAGGTTTTCTCCGAGGAGCAGCTGCGGGCCAATCGCGTGGATCCCCTCAAGAATCCCGTTGCACGCCCCCTGGTGGACGACTGGTACCGGGACCGGACGCCGGACTGGTCGCGCGTGAAAACGCCACTGCTCAGCTCCGCCAACTTGGCCGGCTTTGGCTTGCACGGCCGGGGCAACTTTGAGGGCTTCAACCGGGCCTCCTCGACCCAGAAATGGCTGGAAGCACACCCCGGTCGGCACGATGTGGCCTTCTTCTTCGATCACGCCCTTCAGCTGCAGAAACGATTTTTTGATTATTTTCTGAAAGGCCTCGACAATGGCTGGGCCAAAGAACCGCCTGTGCTGCTACGCGTTCGGCGGCCCAACAAAGAATATGGAGAGCTTCGCAAGGAGCCGGCGTGGCCGCTCTCGAACACGCAGTGGACCACACTGCACCTGCAGGCGGCCAACCAAGCTCTGACAGCTTCGGAAGCTCGTGAAGGCTCGATCACGTTTGATGCAGTCGGTGGAGAGATTCTGTTCCAATCTGAGCCTCTGCCGGCCGAGACGGAGTTCACGGGACCCATGGCTGTCAAGCTGTTCATCTCTTCCACCACGACAGATGCCGACCTCTTCTTGACCTTCCAGGCATGGTCTCCCGATGGCACCGAAGTTGAGTTTCAGGGCGCCTGGGACCCGCACACGCCTCTGTCCATGGGCTGGCTCAGGGCCTCGCATCGAAAGATTGACGAAGCCATGACGAAGCCGTATCGCCCCTACCACAGTCATGATGAGATCCAGCCTCTGGAGCCGAACAAAATATACGAGTTGGATGTTGAGGTGTGGCCTACCAGCATCACCTTGCCGGCTGGCTACTACATCACGCTTCGCGTTGGCGGGCGAGACTTTCTGAGAGCGAGTGCTCTCAAGGACGAATCGCTCAATTGGAGAGAAAAAGGCTCTGGGCCCTTCTTGCACAACCATCCGGAAGATCGCGGGTCGGACATCTATGCCGGGAAAACCACGATTTACACCGGCACCAAGCGGGATTCTTTCTTCTTACTTCCGATTATCCCAACTAAATAAGTTTCACAGTTGCAGTACAAGTATCTACTTTAGGAATTGTAAAATATACATCCGTTCAAGGATTTTTTCGCGAAAGCACGAAAATGTTTTCTCGTACGAGTGATGTCGTCTTCAGAGCCATGATGTTATGATTTCCATCCCAGGTCGCTAAATATGGCAATATACTGTGCCGCGGCCCCTGAAATTATCTCACGTGAATTATCCCCATCGTTCATAGGTCATCTCACCATAATTGCGGCCACCCTGGTGTCTCCATTTTGCAACAGAGTACTGATTCCTATCTAACCTCTAGGTACAAATACTTGGATTCTGTTCATTTGATTGATGCTTACAGGCGACTTCCAACACCCTTGACGCCCTCATAGCCTGATTCCCCAGTCAAGACTTTCCCACCAACAGCTAGCGGCTCTGCATCCATCAGCACAAAGAGCATGCGGTTCCATTTGCTCGTGTTGTTCCGCCACTGGTGCAGTGTCCCGCGCTGAATGCAGACGTCCCCGGGGCACAGGATGACCGATTCCCCCGAGTCCAAGACCATCTCCATTTCTCCTTCCAACACCACGCCGTAGTCGACGGTTTGGGACCGGTGCATGGCAGATTGTGTCCCGGGTGCGCGGTCCACCATGCGCAAGACGGTGCCGTTGGGCAGGGACAATGACATGACTTGCTCGTCCTTCTCGCGCTTCAAGGCATCGTCCTTGACGCTGTCGATGGGGAAGGTCGTCGTCGACCACATGACGTTCCACAAGGCTTTCCCGCCCTGGACTTCCGTCCATTTGCCCTGGTCGACAGCTTGGATGATGCCTTTTCCACTGTCGTTATGTCCGGTAACCACGCGCTTGGGCCGCGGTATGGTGGGTGGTGGACTAGCCATCGCCAAGAAATTGAAGGTGGAAATATGAGAAACGGTACCGGAGCAAGACTGTAAGCGTCGTGGCGTGTGACAGGGCGGTTGCTGTTTTTTCTTGGTTACAAAATAATACATGAAATAATGCGCAGTCAGCCAGGAGACTTTTGTATGTCGAGACTTGGTGACGATGTTCGGTCCGATGGTGACGGAGAGCTCGATGACCTCGGCCCGACGTAGCGAGCATCGCGCGAGCCTTTCTCCACTTATCCCCCCATGGGGCATCCCCGTAGGGTAGACAACCCTAGTCGCGCAACTGCGGAATACAAAATACAAAACACCATCGGCCCTGTCTCCCTGGATTCTTCTTGATCGAAAAACACTCTGGTTCACAACACTCCAGGCATTGGTATGAAACATCATGGAACTGAAAGGGAAACAGCTGTCGTGGGCCGTCTGGGCTGCGGCCGGGCTTGCTATCAGCACTTTTGGCTTCAACCAGTCCGCGTTTGGAAATCTGGTGAGGCTTCCGTCTTTCTACACAGAGTTTCCTCAGATCAACACAATTACCACAGTGGGCGAGGAAAAGGCGCACAAATCCACGATTGAAGGTACAGTCCTATCTCTCTGTCTCTGACTCCAGCTCATTTGATTTTGGGGGTCGCATATTGACCTCAGCCAAGGCACCGTGGTTGCGCTATATACGCTCTTTGGGGCTATTGGCGGGTTGACTTGCATGTTTCTAGGTGACGTCCTTGGCCGAAAGAAAACCATATGGGCAGCGAGCCTCGTCCAAGGAATCGGCTACGTGCTGATGTCGACCAGCTACGGGTTCGCTCAGCTGATTGTCTCCCGGATCGTCCTCGGTCTGGGCAGCGGCGCACTCATCGCAACTGTGTCGACCTGGCAGGCAGAGCTGTCCAGATCGAAATCACGCGGCGCCCATGTGTCTGCGTTTGGCATGTTTGCCGGCTTCGGAGGATTTGTTGCTAGTTGGTTGGAGTATGGCATGTATTTTGTCAAGAGCTCTGCCTCGTGGCGTCTGCCTCTGGCCTTCCCTCTCGTTTTTGTCATCTCCTTTGCGGCTCTCATGTGCATTCTGCCCGAGTCGCCTCATTGGCTCATCAAGAAGAAGCGAGTGGCCGAGGCAAAAGCCATATTGGAGCGCGTACGCGCCGACTGGGAGCAGACGGGGCAAGAAGAGAGCGTGGAGCAGACTGTCTTCAACATTCAGCAAGCCTCCCATGTGATGAACAATAGAAGGATCAAGCTTTCGTCGTTGTGGGAGATGGGCCCCCGCCGCGTCTTCCATCGTCTTTGTGAGATTGATTTCTTCCATTGTCCTGTTTTCAAACACTGCTAATCGTTTTGGTCTCTACAGGCTTGGCTTGCGGAGTACAATTTTTTTTGCAAGCCAATGGCACGAATGCCGTGGTGTACTATACCACCACCATCTTCCAGGCCGAGCTGCATTTCTCGCTGAATATTTCTTACATCCTCTTGGGCTGCCTCACCATTGCGATCACGCTGGCGGCGTTCCTCTGCTCGTTCACGGTCGATCGGTTTGGCCGGAGAAAGCTCATGATTTTTGGTGCCGTCCTGTGTTCCATTTCCATGGCCTGTCTGGCTGGCACGGCATCTGATGCGACCAACTCGGCAGCTCTGAAAGCAGCAGTATTTTTCGTCTTCAGCTTCAAGTTCTTCTTTACGATTGGCTGGCTGGGAATTCCGTTTCTTTATGCCACCGAGGTTGCTCCAGACGACCTCCGCACACCCATATATGGCATAGCCACAGCGACTGGCTGGTTGTTCAAGTCAGTCCCCCTTTTCTTCCCTCTTCTACCCCTGCCTCGACTTTTGTTGTTACAGAAGTCAATACTGATGCATAACGAGCAGCTTCATGATTGCGGAAGTCAGTCCCATTGCTTTCACCAAGATTGGCAACAGATACTTTATCGTCTTTGCCGTGACAAACGCGGTGTCTGCGCTCACAATTTACTTCTTCTACCCCGAAACCAACGGCTGCACGCTAGAGGAGATAGACCTCATTTTCATGGAGTCTAAATCCATCTTCGACACCGTCAAGGTAGCTGCCCGATTCCCGCTGGACGTGGACACTAGGGCCGCAATGGAGCTGGCTCAGGCCAAGCCCGATTCCGAGCATTTAGAGTTTTCGGAGGCAACGGCTGAGAAAGCGGACACTGCCCCTCCCACTCGCCAGCCAGTGGAGAACACAACCTGATGGCCTCGTCAAATTGTCGTTTCACGGGCATGGCGGCCCGCCTTTGAACGGGGCATCGAGCACAGCGGCCGGTTATGGTGCATGGGGATTCTTGTTATTACTTTGCCAGTTGATAAATCCTATTGCATTCGATGTCTCCATGTAGTGCACATCCTCGTTGCAACGTGAATATGTGGCGGTATCTAATACTCCCCTGGAAGCCGTTGTGGAAGCACGATTTGCTTACTTCACACCTTCCGGGGTTTGCAGATGACCAAAACACATGATGCATGGTAGATACTATCCGGTTTTTCACCAGACATCGATTGCGAGTAGGTGCCGCGAACTCCAAGTACAACAAATCAAGAACATGCCCCTTAATCTAGTATCTAATTAACAGTAGCATGCTTCCGTATCTCTAATGAAAAATGCATTAAAAACACATGGCCTTTTTGTTCATTCAAAGGTCGAGAAAAGGACCAAAAAAAGACAAGGTGTGGGCGGCTGCTGTTTTCTGGCTATGTGCAAGAGGAAGCTATCTGCCAGAAGGCCCTGTAGGAAAAGAGGAGAGGCCCGGCTTCACCGGGCAACCAGAGGTCGCGTGCGTAGGCCTCTGTGGGGCGCAACACAAAGGCCGAATAGTAGGAGGCAATGGGGACTTTGTGATGAGATACCGTAAAGTCCGGACGGAGTAGCTAGTCCGGACGTCTGCTCCGTACCGAATGCGGGGTAAGGATATTAAATAAAGACACTCGGAGTACGCACCCCATCGGACCGGTCATCCCAATGATACAGCACTCAACCTCGGTTTCTCTACTCAGCATCACTATGGAAGACGGACAGACAGCTCTGGCACCGACGGCTTGCCAGCGCTGTCGTGAGCAAAAAGTAGATCGGAGTCAATTCCCGGCTCTTCGCAGCTCCAGATATTAACAATCTTTTCCAACCCTAGGTTCGGTGCTCTCATGAGCAGCCGGAGTGTGCAAAATGTGCCAGACTTGGACTGCCGTGCACGTACCCGCAGCCACCGGACCGGAGGCTGATTGCTTCGCGTCGCATGCAAGCCAGGAAGAGACCGGCATTTGGCCCGTCCGACGTTCCCGAGCTAACGAGCACGGGGGAGAAGAACGACCAGCGCAATGATGCTCCCGGTCCGATGAGCATGATCACGCAGCAAAGGAAGCGACGTGCAGAGTGGGTTCCGACAGATGATCCGCCTGCAAGGCCACCTGAAAAATCACTATGCAGCCCACAGTCCCCCGGGCAGTTAAGCGAGCTACGGAAGCTCCTGCAGGACACCTACCTGACATGCGCGTTTAACGCGTCTTTGATCATTCACCTTCCTAGCTTCGAGCAGATCGACTCTCAGGGCAATGTGCCGAAGCACACGCTGTTGGCCATACATGCCTATTCTGCGCAGTAAGTAGCAACGGACGAACATACCCTGCTCTTGTGCTATTGCCATTGTATCGCTTTTCCGCTACATGAAATCGACAGCTCATTTTTCTGTAGTTTCATTGCTCCTCTGTCTTCGCACGGACAAAAGTATCATGCGCTTACGCGGGATCTCGGCGACTTGCGGGCTGTGAGCGAGGGCTGGGCCCTGGAAGCCGGCAAGCTGGCTCTGCAAGAGGCCGATCATCCTACCCTGTACACGATACAGACATGTCAGATTCTGTCGCTGTACTGGTTCGCCAAAGGCGATTCGAAGCGAAACACCATGTTCTCGGGTGAGTTCGGCAGGCACCACGAGGAGACACGGGCGGATGGCGTGCCCCCCAAGACGCTGAAGGCTAATATCTCTTGACTAGGAATTGGCTACCGAGCGGTACGGTCAACCGTCGTTGACTCCAAAGACAAGCTGATAACAGCACCCTGTTCATCACAGAGTCTGGGCACCGCGCAGCCCGTCGATCTTGATGCCGAGAAACTGAAGCGGCTATTTTGGGCCTCTTGGGTCACCAACGTCATCAACTCGGACCACTACACGCCGGGAAGCGCCGCCGACACGCTGGTCCTGACCCTGCCGCTGCCCGTGAGCGAAGATGCCTTTTTTCGGAGCACGGAAGAACCGGCGTCGCCGGCTACCATTGCCCAAAGCTGCAGCAAAAACGACCGAGATGGGCTCAGCACACACGCTCAAGAGCCCAGTATCATGGCAGAGATCATGAAGGTCATGATGATCTGGTAGGTAGCCCGTGTCTCGTTCAGCGCTTCTCAGATAAAACGTCCTGGTAATCAAAAACAATGTGACAGGGCGCGTATTCGGGACCACATTGACATGAGACGAAGCTTCCCCCAGCGTGAAGCTTGGGTCAATGCGTTTTCGCTGCAGACTGACATTTCAAATTGGGCGTCGCAGCTCCATCCGGATCTCGCTTACTCGAAGCGGAACCTGTACCGCCAACTCGTGGTGAAGCAGCAGCCGATCTACGCCATGCTTCATGCGCTGCACCACCAGTGCTACCTGGTCCTCAACGCGTCGCTTGTGCCCCATTTCAGCGGCCTCATGCTCGCTCGCGATATGCCACGCGAAGTGGTCCAGATGAGCGCTGCTGTGGCCCTGCGGAGTGCGCGGTCTCTGTCCGAGCTGGGTGCGCACCTCATAGCCTTGGAGTGGGATCCGGCCCAGATCGCTCCGTTTGTCGGATACTGTATGTACGTCGCGGCGTCGGTTCAGATGTCCGTCTTGCCGCGAAACAGCGAAAGTGGAGGCGTTGCGTGGGAGAGCATGATCAACTGCCTGAAGCTCCTGAAGCTCATGAAACCGTACTGGTCTGTGTTGGATCAATTGGTGCGCTCAATTTCACACTCCAGTCTCGTGATATTTTGACCAAGGTGCTAATCAGCTATGGATACAGTGGTCACGAATCTTGCGACTCTACGACGCGCAGGTTGCCAATACCAAAACAGTTCCCGTCACACCGGCTGGGGAGTTGGACGCAGAACAGCAAGAGTACTTGGAATCGCCGAAGCGGGACACGGGCAACCTCGAAGAGCCGCTCGAGAACTCTGTGCTGCATTACAGCCTTCGCAACCTGCAGAAAGATGTCTCGACCAGCGGCGGCTCGCCTTCCGCGCAGGGACTCGAGAGGGTAGTCAGCCTAGGCGTAAATCGATCGGTCGCAGATCGCATGATACAAGGCGATACCAATAGTCCAGCGGTTGTGGCCACAAAGCCACAGCAGCAGCAACAGGGTTTTCTGGAGACACTTGCTTCCACGTTCTCGCCAAACCTCTTTCCGGCACAACTAACAAATCGCCAAGTCGGCTTCAATGCACATTCTACCGAGCAACAGCTTCATCAGGACTCCCTGGAATCTCTGGACAACATCATCCAGAGCCCGCTGACTTCGTTCATTCCCTTGGGCATGAATGGTCTGGACGAACATGACTGGTTTCAGTTGGACATGGAGAACTCTGCGCAAGTGAGGGAAGCTCTCAATGATTTCTTTTAGGACTCTTCCTGTACTGAAGACAGAAAATGACTGTATTAAGCTCAAAAGTCAGTTTTGTACTCCATTAATATGTATATCCTAATTCATGCTGGCCAGCCTATGTGATGGCACACGAGGGCGCAACAAAATGAAACTAAAAGCAATTAACGTTAATTGCACATATTAGACTGCGCTTCCTACTTGAATAAAACACTAGATAAAAAGGCGGCGACTAATAATTACCGTTTGTTTGAAGTACTTACTTATGTGAATTGTTGTTTTTATATTTGTATTGCATACAAGCAATTATGCTCTTGTTTGCGATATACGAAACTACCGATTTGACCAAAACTTGACTTTTAACGTTCGTGTAGTTTTTATCACCGTTTTCACAGTGAGAAGAACAACGCCAATGCGAAGAAGATGTTATGAACCCGGATATGCATCATCACTAAACAATTTCATCTTCAGAGTTTAACTCATACCGACGAGCAACCCCCACGTAACTTCCACTCGCCCCAATGCACGAGAAATCACCAAGTAAACGCATCGCCGTTCCCCTACCAAGGCTCATATACGAAACACAGCGGTGTTCCTCCAACGGTGTCCATGGCTTGGGCGATGGTAATGTTCCGGTGGAGGGGTTCGAAGCCCATGTTGTCCGTGAGCACGGCATTTGCGCTTGGCGGGAGGTTGTACATGGTATTAGTACCGGAGATGGTCTGTCAAGGTGTTAGTCGGCTGTTTTGAGGCCAGTTGAGGCCGTAAAGTGATGCATGTATACATACTTGTCTAGCATCCCAATTTAGGTTCTGCCAGATGAAATGCAGCCGGTCGAGATTGGCATGATGCAAATAGAATCCCGGTTCTAGGGCTGAGAAGTGGAAGTCGCTGCCAGGGTCGCCGCTGACGGAATAGTGTCCGCCGCTGTGCACGCCGGTTCCGAAAGTCCTGCCCCCGTCGCCTCGGACTCCTTCGCCCTGCGACGCACTCTGAAAGACACCGACGGTGCTGGTGTAGAGGATGAGTTCGGTCGCGTTGCGCAGGGTTGCCCATTTCCGGCAGACGTCGTCGTTGAGATCGCGCTTGAGACACCGCGGGTTGTACGCCAACGGGTCTCTCGCCTCGGATGGGCCGATGTTCACCGTGAAGTTGGCGAACGGCCCCTTTTTGACACATCCTCCACCTGTGCCTGGCTTGGCGCCCCCGATCGCCGCCCGATGGCCTTTGATGAACTCGCCGTTCCCGCCGAGGGAGTGCTCGGATCCGTCGAACACGGGCGACTGGTCCATCTTGCCACAATCTAGTCCCCATTCCCAGTAGGGGAAGGTTCCTAAGCACAGCAACATTAGCAGCGTCATCTTCTCTGGGGCTCGCCAATAGCCGGTTGCGTACCATTATATCCACAGTGAAGTGAGAGGTCCTGCTCAAGGACCCAGTTGTAGTGGCGATGCCAGAGTAGGAAGGTAGCGTCGTCATGTACGTAGGGCGTCTGATAGTAGTGCAGAACCCCGTAGTCATCCCAGAGCGTCTTCGGGCCCGGCAGCTTGTACCGTGATGGTTTCTGCATCAAGCACTGGACGGCTTCCTGATAACCCTTCCTGTCGGCGAGGGTCATGTTTCTCCTATCACCCCCTCGGTCAGAATATCAGCGGCATAGGTGTCTCTATGTGAAAAATAAACTCACCATTCCTTGCGAATCTTGACTTTATCCTTCGTACATCCCGACGTCGCCTTGGCTGCCCGGGCCATAGCAGTGTCATAGGCGATCTTGCCGAGCTGGCGGATGGCCTCGCCCGAGTCGATCTGATCCTGAGTGAACGTCGGGATCGTGGCGCCGATGGCCATGCCCGCGAGCAAGACCGCAGCTGCGGCTGACTTCAAGATGGATAACATATTTTTGGGTCCCAGTTGCAAATAGCACGCAGAGCCCCAACTTTGGTTGAGCTGAGGCGAAAAAAGGGGGACACAGGGTTTTAAATGATTTCGCTGAGCATCTAGCATAGTGCCAGCCAGCTCGCCGTCCAATTTACAGGTCCTGTCTAGGGAAAACAGATGGAGGGAGATAATATGGAGCGTCTATAATTAAATTTTAACTACTGAAGCGGGTAATGTACCCCGGACTCACAAGTTGCCCCGGATTGTTTCCCCCGCGTGACGGGGAATTAAAGGATGTCGGGCCACGGCGTCCCGGAAGTATGTGACAGCCAAAAGGGACATTAGCCACCAGTTCCGAGGCTTGAATTTTTGAGATAATAGAACCAACTAAGATTTCTCCCGGACCGTGACAAGATCTTTATTATGTAACAGGAAAGGTGCATCGGCAGTTGCGGAACATTTCCCTCTGCGGCCCCAGTCATTCACGGCAACAAGTGTCGGCAAGCACCCGAAGGCGTTTCCGGCCTACCAGCAAAGCTAGCACGCTAGCAACATTTCCCTAGGTTGCAGGTAAGGATTCATGTCATTCCACACAAAAGCCCAACTACATGTCAAGAGATGAGCATGATAATTAAGACGCCTTAAGAGTCCCGGTGCTGTAGGCGTCTTTAGTGCCGTGTAGCCGTCTTGGTGGGTGTGTAATGATACCCGGTGTATCTTCCCCCGTTACTTGTTTTGACTGTAGAACAGACGGATTCTAGCATCGCGTCAAGAATGTTCACTATTTTGTGATAGACACCGCTCAACAGGTTCGCTCAAACAGTACGGACGTGAGTTGGATGGTGTCCGCCATTGTAAAGGCCAACGAAACGCTGCATCGCATCACGAGGGGGTTTGCATATCTCGAGGTTGTAAGGCAAGAGAGAAAACCGAGGATCGAATCGAGGATCGCAGATTGTGGCTTTAATACTTGGGCGAGTAGGATGCAAGAACCCCCGTTGCCAAAAACTCATGCTCCACAAACCTCTTGTAGCGGTTATAGTCGATGAACCATTCTAGTCGGTATTGACGACGATCACGGCGATGGTAGACTCCGACACGAAGCACCGTTCAGCACAAATTAGCCTTTCGATTGATAATTAGGCCAGACCCATCTCAGTTAATCCACATCTTAATTTGAATATAAGATGAGGCTGTTGTTGGATGTGAGCATTCTAGGCTAATTGTCTCAAGTTATTTGCAGACCTTGAGCTGTTGTGACTAGCCAGAGACAATCCAACAACATGTCGAGTTAGCACGCTGATGCTGATGTTCATTGCGTGCTTTCCTCCCCGTTGCTGAATGACTTCTAGGTATATCATGTTTGCCAAATACGCTTTTAAGACTCAGTGTCGTTACTTGCCGTCTAGCATTGACCCTCTTCTTTTCCCGCCTTCCATACCGACCACACGGCGAACTGACCTCATTGCCGCTGAGTTCCATGGCGCTTCCGTCATGCCAATCTCATGCCTCGACTACACGCCCTTTATGTTCGATGGTTTTAGGTAGGCCGCCTGGCTAAGGGGCATCACCGTGCGATTCAATAGCGTAGTGTGATTCACGGTGCTGCCGGTGGGAGAGGGCTACATAAAGAGAGTTTAGACGACAGACACAATGCCCTCGGGCAAGAGAGGCGCCACGGTGCACTGCACCGGGGAAAGTGTCCACCATAGGTTTGATCATGCGTAACCCATCTCAGAGGCTCTGGAGTTGCGACATCTAGGCGTCCGCCCATTTAGCTGATGTATCTTAGCACGGCTCATTACGGCTTGAGAGGGCAAGATGAAGCCGTCGTAAGATAAATAAAGTTGTAAGGCCGTCTTTGTGTTTGATGGGGTGTGTATTACCTCAAAGCTGGGAAGCACTTCAGAAATATTGAATACCATGAAACGAGTCATCAAAAACAATGGCTCGTAGTGAAAATGGCTGCTTGTTACGCTCGACTATGGGGGAGCGGGTTGCTAAAATGTAATTACGCAGGGCCAAGGTGTGCTCGCAATGTTAGCCAAAAAGTGACTACCACGTCAATAGTGCGTGCCAGTCTTACGCTAGCAGACACTAAAAATCTAACCGTAATTCTAATAATTCTTATTTTGGATGGTCTAGAACTTGGCGACCGAGGTACAGGGGGCCCCGTACGTGACAGGCTCCCGTGGCGAGACCAACTACGGAGTACCCCATACCTAGGGCGACCAGTGTTCCGACGTACTCCGCATAACAACGCCCACTGGCTTCGCAGGTCCTTATGTGCAATGGTTGTGTACTGTGCAAGGCCATCGGCTGACGTCGTCTTCCCTTGAGGAGCAGTCGAGGTTTGAAAACGGAAAAGTTTGCACTGTGGCGCAAAATGAAATGTAACGGTAGAGGAGTCTCTTCATCAAAGACATGGTATGTTAGGGGCACTTTGGGGCACACAGATCCCGAGCAGCAACCAAAGGTGGAGAGGATTGCTTGTACTATTCGTACGAGCGACTGGATTCATGGGCAGGAAACCGGGACGGATTTCTGTCATTTCTGTCTGTCAATCCAACATGACTCTTCCCGTCCCAAATCCCGCTGGCCTGCAAAGCTTATTTCCAATCTTCTGGGACAGCTCGTAGGGCTGTTTCTTTCGTTTTTCTTGGGCGTTTCTGTGGTTGCATCTCAGCTCATGTCTATTCATAGCTAGAATTTGACTTTGCCAGGGGGGGGCTTGTGCGAATATGGGTATTGCCGGGGTAGATGGGAATATGCAACATGAGGAAGAGACTTTTCTGCAGCAATGCCCCAATTCCCTGCGCCACTATGGCGGGGAAGGTCGAGCCTTTTGTTTCTTTTTGTTTCCCTGAACCCGACTAAGAAGAGGGGCTGATCTGCACGCGGTCAGCATGCACAGCAGTGTAGTTACTGCTCTGTAATAGTGTTAAAAAATAACAGAAGAGACTCACCGTTGCCGGTTTGGAGCGAGCGGCAAAACCGTGGTGCTAACGTCGTAACAACGCGGAAGTAGGGGAACCAGGGACATCACCAAGCTTTTCGTGTATTCGTTTGGTTTATTCACGTACCTGAGTAGTCGACCCTTTTTCGGAATGGCCGGGATCGTTCCCGTTGTTAGTGTGCCTTTTTTTTTGGTGCCTGCTGGCGGTACTGCAATCTCCTTTTGACGCGATGGGTGTGGATATTACGCGCACCAGTAGACGCGCAGCAGCCTCTAAGGATCTTCGAAGGATGAACTAAAAACGCGGGGAGGAAAAAAGAAGAAAAAGGAGGGTCCTGTTTACTTTCTTGTGACTTCCCCTGTCAATTTAGTCAGCTGGCTGACCATAAAAATCCTGGCATCACACACATTTCGCCATCTTTTTTTCTAGATGACCAAACTTGACTTGCAACTACCTTGACACAACTGTTCATACCTCCCTTCCTCTCCTTCACCCCAACTCTCAGCATACAAGAAAAATGCGCGGCATCACTATTGCCACCGTTGTCGGCACGCTGGCCGCCACGGTGTCCACCGCCACCGCCGCCAGCAACAGCAGCATCACATGCGCCCAGAGCCTGTACATCCTTTGCGCACGCGGCTCCGGCGAGGCCGTCGTGGCCCCCACCGGCGCCTACCCGAACGACACGGGGTCACCGGGTATCCTGGCGCTCAAGATCGCCGACCAGATCAACGGCACCCAGATTGCGGGCGTCGTCTACCCGGCAGAAGATGCGTATGCGGGCTCGCTCAACTTAACGACGTACGAGGCTTCCGAAGCCAATGGCACGAGCGCCGTCATGCAGGAAATCAAGGCCTACAACGCCGCCTGCCCCAACGGCCAGATTGCCCTGATTGGGTACTCGCAGGGCGCCCAGATCATTCAGGATGCGCTGTGCGGTGGTCTGGGCTCAGGATTTAACACGGATGCCCCGCTGTCGTCGGATCTTGTCAAGAATAGTAAGCCTCAAACAGACTTTCCCCTTGGGTGTTGCCTGCTAACGCTACGCCCACGCCCACAGTTGTGGCCATCGCCCTCATCGCGGACCCTACGCACATTGCCAACACGACGTACGACCGCGGCAACAGCACGCGCAACGGCGTGTTCCACCGCACGAACACGACGGCGTGCAACGCCTACGACGACAAGTACGGCTCGTGGTGCCAGGCCAACGACTTCTTCTGCGACTCCGGCAGCACTACGGACGCCAGGACAATCCACCTAGAGGAGCCGTTTACGTACGAGGACCAGATTGTGCAGTTTGTCGTCGACAAGTGGACCAACTTCACCAAGAGCTCCTCCACAGGGACGTCGCCGTCCGGCTCGGCCACCGGTACGGCCACCGGTACGGGCTCGCCGACCGCGACGACCAAGCCCAACGGCGCTGGCGGCAGCCTGTTTGGCCAGTCGAGCCAGACGCTGCTCGTGTGCGCGTCCGTGGCGCTGGCAGCGTGGCTGCTGAACTAAGGAGTTTGCGTGCGAGTGCTGTCCGTGGTGAAAGACGTTGCATTTACGTTTTCTTTGAAAGTAGCTATATAATATAATGTACTCAACGGCCCTAGTTCGATAGGCGTATAATACTAATAAGATGATTGGGAGTTTCCCCGGCCGCTCCCAGACGTCATCCCACACTAAAATTGGCTAGATAGAAGGAAGTGACGACCATGACCAAACTTATCAACACCACATTTGTCACAGACAACCTTGTCATATCGCATAACAATGTGGACATCCGATCTTCCTGTGATAATTTACAATTGTTCACAAAATGGCACTCGCTTCTCAATTATCTGGTCTGGCCGTCTCGGCGCTTTCCGAGTTCTCTAGCGGTTGGGGTCCCCAAAAACCTCAGCGGCTTGTCGGGCTTCCTGGTCGAAATACTGAACGGCGCGCTCGCCGGGGGCAAAGGACGCAGAAGAGGCGGGGGTAGTGGTCGAGTCTTCATAGACATCAACTCGCACAGTGTTTTCGACGAGGTACATGTCGAGGAACTGCGTATCGGCGAGCTCTGCCAACAAAGCATCGTACCGATCCAGATCGTCGGGGTGAATCGCATCTCTTGGTGAAAGAGCCATAGCAGCGGATGCACACCACATTCTGACTATGAGAAGCGCTGGCAATGGCAACACTGTCGTGTGTTACGTGTATGCGAGGGGAAGTTTGCTTTTATGAAGCGACTTTTTCGAGACACTTTACTGCTATGGGACGGAGCGGAGCTGACTGTCCTTATACTATTTTTAACTGTGAATAGAATCGTTTTACTCGGGTGGCCCGAAATGGCGTTGGATACAACGGTTTCACTTAAAGCGAATACGGTACGTATATAAGGAGGATGCTTACAACCTTCCACTTACGGTAAAGAGAGCGAACACGGTCCTACGAGTAGGCAGTACTACGCACTGTATTACATTTGCTTAGGCGTCCTTTTCCGAGCTTAACCTTCTGCTGCCCTCTTCTCGGTGCAGAATGGCTCTACCTCGACAGGCTTGATCCGCTTCGCCACCGGCTCCCAGCCTATGTAGGGACCCATCTCGTCGTCAACGACATCGTCAGCTATGACGCTGCGCTTCTAGTGCCGCGCCATCTCCTGTTGCCTTCTGCCTTGCGGCACAGACATTCATGTCCAGGCGGCAGTGGTCAAAGCGAGTCTCGACAACCCGCTGCGTCTCCTGGCACCAGGTGGTACTGCACACGTCCTTGTCCAAATCATCCAGGCCCTAGTCCAGCAACTCATGGTATGTGCCTAGGATAGCCTGGTTCAGGCCGCGGCCCAGCTCTTGGCTTCATGCGGTGGAGAAAGGTAGTTGAGGTAGGAGGGCGACCGAAGGATGGAGAAGCAAAAGTCACTTGCAGCACATGAGTTGTTTATGCCTTGGAGGGTTCAATTGAACGATAGGTTATAGTAGCTAGCATTGTCTCGATAGAAAGACTAAACAACGATAGGGAGGCCTGTTTCGTGCTCACAGGTCGTTCGTCATCCCGACGGCGTCCTGCGCTTCCTTCCACTGCTTAAAGGCACGGAGCACGGCCGGCCGCGAAGACAGCCGCTCCAGCCAGGCCGCATACGCAGGCCATTTCCCTTCCACGTCCAGGCCTGGAAGCAGCAGCGTCTTGACCATGCGCGCGTAGGGGATCCACATCAGATCGGCATACGTCACCTTGTTGCCGACGAGGTAGTCCGTGCCATGGCGCGCCAGGTGCGCATCGACGACGCCGATGATGCGGTGGATCTCGTCGCTGTAGCGCTTCACGGCGGACTCGAGGCGCTCGGGGTGGAACTTGGAGAACCAGTTCTGCTGGCCAAAGTACGGGCCCTGCCCGCTGACCTGGAAGAAGGCCCAGCTGCGGGACAGGTGCTTCTCGGGCGCCGCCGTGTACTGGAGGTGCGCGTCGGGGTCGTATGTCTCGATGAGGTACTCGGCAATGGCCCCAGTCTATATGGTATTAGTGGCCTGCCGTAAGAGAGCGAGGTGCACAGGAAATCGAGCTTACCTCCCAGATGGCAATGCCGTTGTTGTTCGGGTCGACAATGGTCGGGGCACGGCCATTGGGATTGAGCAGGGTGTACGGCTCCTCTTTGACCAGCTGGAAGCTGAGAAGCTCCTTTGTATAAGGCAGGCCCAGCTCCTCCAGGAGGATAATCGTCTTCCACGGATTGGGGCTCGGCCCAAGAGTGTATACCGTGATTGGCTGGAGCTTGGAGTAGTCGTAAGGGGAAGACATGATGGGGTGCAGGGCAGAGCTCGCTTTGTAATGACTTTGATGTTCTGTTCGACGGCTGATGGAGAAAACGAAACACGGATGCTTGCCAGCGCCGAATAGCGATCGCTTTATAATGACCTATGCCTTGCGACGGCGGCAGAGTCGGGTCGGCCCCGGACTTCGGACCAAGCGGACCAAGTGGGGCGTGGCAGAACGGCCCCACACTACGTTTTGCCGCTGCTGGAATGTCGTCAGACGAGGACAAACGCCGCTCCCACACACTACATTCTACACCCCGAAACGAGGTACTCGCCCATCTCGACCAGCATGCCGTCCGAAACAGTCAGTCCGTGGAGCTGCTTTTCCTGTCGGCGTCGGAAGGTCCGCTGCGATCGGCGGCAGCCATGCGCCTATTGCGCGAGACACCGGCAAGAATGCGAGTTTCCTTTGTCCGGCAGAACGCCGACGCGCCAGCACGACTCTACCGCCGCACGCCAACCAGTGGATCTTCTTGGCCGCTTGCGCAGACTCGAGGGTATCGTCGGGGTACTTGGTCCGCAGGCGGACACCGAAAATGGGATCACGGACCCAAAGGGGAACGATGAGACACTGTGCGTGCCGGCGGCGGATGTCGCGGAGTCGCAGCTACCGGATCCCACGACACGGATGGGGACGCTTCTGGTCAATAAACACGAGGAGAGCCTGTACGTGGGAAGCAGACTGTGGGCCATCGTGTCCGACGAGGCGAGTTGTGCCCGCTTCCGCTCCATGTTCCTCTCGGGGGAGGTGCGTGTATTCTGACACAGCAGGACCAGGTCAAGAAAATCAGACAGGCGGTCGAAGACGGCCGTGGTGTCGACGGCGAGGACGACGAGCGTAGTCTGACGGCCACGCCCGAGGAGGACCAGCTGCTGCCGTTCTTCTGGGGCCATGCTGTGGGAGACGGACACGACGTCCAGCCGCTTCTTCCGTCGCAGGTCCCGCTTCTGTGGCAGGTCTTCGTGGACAATGCCGATCCCTTTCTCAAGATCGTGCACGTGTCGGCCACCGACAAGATGATCAAAGAGTGCCAAGGTACGCCCGTTCGCACGTCATGCCCCGTATTCGATGCCCGATGTTCGATGTTCGCTCTGCTGACCCAGGCCTACAGGCACATTCAACGTTCTGTCCCCGGCCGCCGAGGTCCTACTGTATGCCATATGCATGGCGGCAGCCACCACGCTGTCCGACGAAGAGGTAAGTGTTCCGTATGAAACGCCGGCTGGCGAGGGTATGGAGTCTCGCGCTGACTGATGCAGACGCTGGATAGTTTTGGGCAGGACCGCGCGCGCCTGCTGACAAGGCTCCGGACGGGCACGGAGCGGGCGCTGCACCGCGCCGGCATGCTGGAGACAACAGACATGCGCGTGGTGCAGGCCGCGACGATCTACCTGACGGTGGCCGAGCCGCCGGGCGGTGCGCGGGCGCTGTGGGCGCTGGCGGGTCTTGTGGCACGGACGGCCGTGGCCATCGGTCTGCACCGCGACGGCGCATACTTTGGCCGCGCCGTGTCGCCCGTGCAGGCTGAGATGCGCCGGCGGCTCTGGTGGCACATCTGCTTCATCGATGCGGCGCTCAATGACGGCCATGCGGCGGCCGACCTGGGCCTGGCCGAGGGCATGTTTGACACCCAGGAGCCATCCAACTACGACGATGTCAACCTTGACCGCCACTACGCAAGCCCCGACGGGCTGCCGGATGGACTGCCGGCACCGAGAACCGACGCCGTGTTCACGGACAGCAGCGTGTGCCGTATCCGCTGTGCGCTGTGGCGGCTGGAACGCGCCGTCCGCTCGTCGATGGCCGTGCTGCCGGCGACGCTGCCGGTTCGCGAGCGCGCCCCCGACATCCCGGAGAAGCGTCACATCGTCGACGCCACGAGCAGCCGCCTCGCGCGCCTCTTCCACACGAGCCAGGGCGCCGCCCGCAACCGGCTCGCCCGCTTTGCGCTCGTCGCCACGTGCCTGGCGCTGGTCCGCTACGAGCTCGTCTTCTTCATCACGCGCTGTCCGGCGGCCCCGCGGCCCAGCGCCGCCGAGGAGGACCGCGCCCTCGCCGTGGCCACGGC
>WNYD01000093.1:0-26591 GCA_021396205.1 Sporothrix brunneoviolacea
CCCACGCCAGCCGGCGGCAGGCCGCTGCCGTGCGGGCCCGTGTCGGCCGCGCCGCGCCCGCCCACCATGGCTTCGCTCCGATCCCGGATCTGGCTCCGGTCCACCTTCTTCAGCGCCTTGATACCGCCCGCGCTCTGGATGCCCGCCAGCATCGCCGACTTGTCCTGGCTGACGGCAGGCAGCGGCGGGCCACTACCCCCTGGTGGTGGCGGCGGCGGCGGCGGCGGCGGTCCGCCCATGCCGCCTGGTGGAGGAGGGGGAGGAGGAGGAGGCGGGGGGACGCCACCCATGCCGCCGGGAGGGGGTGGAGGAGGAGGAGGCGGGGGGACGCCACCCATGCCGCCGGGAGGGGGTGGAGGAGGAGGAGGCGGCGGGGGGACGCCGCCCATGCCGCCGGAGGGAGGTGGAGGCGGTGGTGGCGGAGGAGCCGAGGGGCCGCTGTTCCTAGCTGGCGGCGGCGGCGGCACCATGGGCATGGGCCGCATGTTGGAGGGAGGCAAAGGAGGCGCACCGCCAGGGGGGGGGCGGGGCGGCTGCGGTGGTGGTGCGGACGCCGGCTCGCGCGAGGGCAGTGCCGGGCGGGGCGGTTCAGGACGGGGCGGTTCAGGACGGGGCGGTTGAGGTGGCGGTGCGGACTCGCGCGAGGGCAGCGCAGGCGGTGCGGGGACCGAGCCGCGGCTGGCGGGTGGCGGTGGGACATGGCGCTGGCCGGTGAAGGGCGGAGGCACGCCATATCTGCGCACGCCCCCGTTGTCTTCGTTGTGGGCGTGGTCGTCGATGGCCGTCTTAGGCGGCCGCGGCGGTGGTGGAGGGCCAGGCGCGGCTGGCACCGCCCGCTGCACTTGCTGCTGCCCTTGCTGCTTCGAATACGCGAACCTACCGGCATCCGCTAGCGGCGGGGGCACTGCGTACTTGGGTCTCGGCGGAGAGGGTTCGCGGGGCGGTTCGGGCGGCGGTGGCGGCGCGGATGGTGCGGACGGCGCAGTGTCTGTCTTGGTGCTATATTTCCGAGGTGCCGGGGGTGGCGGCGGCGGTCCTACACCACGTCTGGCAGCTGCTGAGCTGCCGCCTCCTGGCGGTGCCGCAGGAGGTGGTGGCGGCGGTGCTCGCATGGCGGCGGTAGCCGCAGCAAGGGCGGCAGGGGGTGCAGAGGGCGGCGGTGGCGGCGGCGGCGGCCCTGGTGCTGCTTGTGGCGCTGCTGGCGCTGCCGCCGCTGCTGGTGCTGCTTGCACGGGCGCCGGCTGCTGGCGCAAGAAGTCGACAATGAAGTCCTGGTTGTCGCGGATGAACTCGTCCGTCAGGCCCTTGGCCCGCAGATCGTCGCCGAAGTGCTCGCGCCAGCTGGGGTCGAAGGCGTCGAGCGTCACAAACTCGGACGGCGGCGTGGCGCCTCGGCCGTTGTTAATACTGCCCGACCGACCGTGGCCGTTGCCGTAGCTCTGGTTGTTGTAGGCCCGCGGCGACTCGGGCGGCGTCGGCGCGGACGAGTGGCGGTGGCCGCCAAAGATGCCGCCCAGCAGCGAGTGCTTGTGGCCGCCGGTCGTGGTCGAGGCGTGGCTCTGAATGGAGCCGCCAAAGGGCGTGGCGCGCGTGGCCTTGCTGGCGTTCTTCTCGCGGTCGTCCATCTTCTTCTTGAACTGCTTGGCCTCCTTCTCGTCGACGAAGCAGAGGCCGGCCAGGCAGTCCTCGAGCTCAAACGTGTGGAAGAAGACGCGGTCCTGGTTGTAGTTCCACGAGTCGTAGATTTCCTGGTCCCAGATCACGCCGCGGTTGCCGGACTGTTTGTCAGTGGGCGGTAAAGGGGGAAATGGGAGAGAGAGGAAGGGTGTCAACCTACTGAGACGTCCACCATCTTGATCCAAAAGGTGTTGCCGACGAGGTCGTTGCACAGCACGACCGCGCCCTGCAAGCCCGTGTACGTCCATTTCGAGCGGTTGGGGAAGGCGACGTAGAGCCGGGCGACGGCGACGGCCTGGATCTTGTTGTTCTGCTTGGGCACGAAGCGCTTGACGGTCTCCTTGTCGGACTCGGTGAGGATCGACGGCATGGTGGGGGGAGGACGGGAGGGGATGGGAATCGAGATACAGAGGGACCGAGAGTCGGGTATCGAGAGACAGAGAGGTCGGGATTGAGAGACGTCGATCTCGAGATGGCGTGGTCGAGATTGAGGGCGAGACTGAGGTCGAGGTCGAGAGATGTCGATCTCGAAATTGAGAGACCGCCCCTTTGACTAGGGGCGAGAAAATGGCACAGGCAGACCGATCGCAACGAGCGAAACAAAGCAATCGAATCGCGCTCGGCGGCTAGCGAGAATGGCGGCAAGAAATGGTCGTGGTGCCCGCCGGGGTTGACAGTGGGCGTGAGGTCGAGATAGAGAGAGAGAGAGAGAGAGAAAGGCAGACGCAGAAGTGAGGCAGAACGAAGACGGAGAAGGATGGAATCCAATCCAGCGGCCAACGAATGGCTGACTTGGCGGGCTTTGGCGCTACGCTGGTTGGGGTAAGCGCCAGAGCGCTGCAGCTGTGCTGTTGGGAGAGATCGGTAGCAGCCTAATAGCGGCGCTCAAATGGGGAAGGAGGCAGACGCCATTCAGTGGACGGGGAAGGAGCTACGAGTGTCTACGAAGTACCCGTAGACAAAAGGGAAAGAAAGACCAGCGAACACTCGTGTCCTACGGCGGTGTCGGCCAGCGCGGCTGCCTCAACGGCCTGCCTGCTCCGCTTTGGTGTTTCATAGGAGCGAAAGCGAGGGCAAGAGGAAAGAGCGGCGACGCCTGCGACAGCAGGAGCCGTCGGCGGGCAAGTAAGATACAGCCCACAGCAGGACGCCACAGGCACAGCCACGGCACGATGGGCGGCATCTCCGCTGCAAGATACTTACTTAATACGCACGATGATTCAATGGCACACGACAAACACGGCAAACACAAGGCAGCGAAGCACTCGGCGACATCATTTGATTGCTTCGAGAAAATCTATCTGGAACTGGACAGCAGCTCCATCGCCGTCTGTCTCCGTCCGTCGCACCTAGTTGCCCTTGTTCAGCTCCTGCGCCCGCGCAAATCTCTCCTCCTTGGTGCCCTCCTCCGGCGCCTTCAGGTCGCTGGGGATAACCGGCCCCGGGTTGGCCTGGTGCGCCGAGAACTTGTTGCGGACATCCTCGAAGAGGCCGTGCTGGTGCTTGGGGGCGTCAGGCTGGACGGTTAGCGTGGGCAGAAAGAAAAGACCGGGGGGGGCTGGGCGCTGCTCACCTTGGACGGGTCCTCCACCTGCGTGGAGAACTTGGGCTGAGAGTTGCTGCTCATTGTGGAATGGGTGGATGGGTGGTGCAGAGATGGATTTTTGCAGCGAATTTTGCTGGTGGTTGGTATTGATGATGGTTATTGATGATTGTTGTTTGTTTCTGGAATTGAAGATGGCTTTAACAGCAAATATAAGGCAAGGAAAGAATCTGGATGCCTAAAACAAAGGGCGGCCTCTTAATATGGGAGGCGTCTCCCGCCAGAGCGATGACGTCGTCCGTCGCAGCTGCTGAGTGCGACACTGTGACGGCGTCATAGTGACCTGACTGGCGCACCTGCCTCTTGCACGCTGCTTGCTGCCAAGACTCGGTAATGTGGGCGCACGTGACTTCGCGAGGGCAAATGCGCTACAGCGTGTCGCTCGCTGGCGTTGCAGACATCGTCATTTTGCGGATGCTCCAACGAGGTCGACGCCGCCCACCCCAGATCCGTTTCCCCAGTTGTGCCACCCTCACACATCTGCTGCACCGCGCCATGACGAGAGCGCTACGTCGCCCGGCATGTCGTCGTCTTCGTCGAGCGCGCCGCAGCCGGTGAAGCTGTCGCTGCCTTTGGTAGGTCGCCATCTCTTGCTCCGTGATGCCCCGGTAGAGACGACGACCGAGGCCCTGACACCCCCCCCCTTCTTCAACAGGAATACCAGCAGGCCCTCTTCCAGGAGCTGCGCGCCGACGATGAGCTCGTCGTGCTGGCGCGCGGCCTCGGCCTCATGCGCCTCGTCACCAACCTGCTGCACTCGTACGACGCCGCCGGCAACAACCTGGTGCTCGTCGTCAACGCCGACGACCGCGAGAACGGCTGGATCGGCGAGGCCCTGGCCGAGCACGCCGCCGTCAGCATGGCCCCGCGCGCGCGCGGCCTGACCCTGGTCAACACCGACTTCACCACCGTGGGCGCGCGCGAGAAGATGTACGCCGCCGGCGGCGTCTTCAGCATCACGTCGCGCATCCTCGTCGTCGACCTGCTGACGAGCCTGCTGGACCCGGCCGCCGTCACCGGCGTCGTCGTGCTGCACGCCGACCGCGTCGTGGCCACGTCGCTCGAGGCCTTCATCCTGCGCATCTACCGCCAGAAGAACAAGGTCGGCTTCCTCAAGGCCTTCTCCGACCACCCGGAGGCGTTCGCCACGGGGTTCGCGCCGCTGGCCACCATGATGCGCAACCTGTTCCTCCGCAAGGCGTCGCTGTGGCCCCGGTTCCACGTCACCGTCGCCGCGGGCCTCGAGGGCAAGAAGCGCGCCGAGGTCGTCGAGTTCGAGGTGCCCATGACCGACAGCATGCGCGACATCCAGAACGCCATCCTCGAGTGCGTCGAGGTCAGCATCCACGAGCTCAAGAAGAGCAACCCGGGCCTCGACATGGACGACTGGAACCTCGACAGCGCGCTGCTCAAGAACTTTGACGTCGTCGTGCGCCGCCAGCTCGACCCCAACTGGCACCGCGTCAGCTGGAAGACCAAGCAGATCGTCGGCGACCTGACCGTGCTGCGCGGCATGCTGCAGTCCATCGTCGAGTGCGACGCCGTCGCCTTCCTGCAGCGCCTCGACACCATCCACGCCGCCCACTCGCCGCCGCCCGGGTCCACGCGCCAGTCGCAGTCGCCCTGGCTCTTTCTCGACGCCGCCCAGACCATCTTCGACACGGCCAAGCGCCGCGTCTACACGGGCAAGCACGGCGCCGGCGGCGCCTCTTCTTCCAGCACCCTGCGCCCCGTCCTCGAGGAGCAGCCCAAGTGGAGCGTCCTCGCCGACATCCTCGAGGAGATCGACCGCGACCTCTACCTCGAGGCCCTCCCGCGCGACGACTCCAACGGCACCATCCTCATCATGTGCGGCGACGTCGACACCTGCCGCCAGCTGCGCGACTACCTGCAGACCATGCACGTGCGCCCGCGCGTCGAGGCGCGCGTCGAGGAGTTCTTCGACGCCGACGAAGACCGCCCCTCGGGCGCCTTCATGATGCGCCGCAAGCTGCGCAACTACCTGAAATGGAAGAGCGAGTTTGCCCACGTCAACGCCACGCTGTTTGCCGAGAACCAGAAGGCCCTCAGCGGCGCCGTCGACCCGCGGACGGGGCGCCCCGCGGGCGTGCGCGGCGGCGTGCCGGCCAACAAGCGCCGGCGTATGCGGGGCGGCATCGGCCAAGCCAACACGGCGTCGGCCATGGCCTCGGCGGCGGTTGCGCATTCCAGCCGCGCCGCCAACGGCAGCGTCGCGCAGTACTTTGAGAAGCCCAACGAGGTGGCCGAGCTGATGGCCGAGATCCAGGCGGCCGAGGGGATGGAGGGGATGGAGGTCAGCGCCGACGCCGAGATGGCGGCGGCGCAGCAAAAGGCCGAGATCCTGGCGGCGCTCGCGGACCCGCTCGAGGACATGGACGACTACTACCGGCTCTACGACATGAGCGACCTCGTGGTGCTCCACGCCTACGACGGCGACCAGGACGAGCACGTGCTCGAGGAGGTGAAGCCGCGCTACATCGTCATGTACGAGCCCGACGCGGCCTTCATCCGGCGCATCGAGGTGTACCGCTCGTCGCACAACGACCGCGGCGTGCGCACGTACTTTATGTACTACGGGGGCTCCGTCGAGGAGCAGAAGTACCTGTCGGCGGTGCGCCGCGAGAAGGACGCCTTCACCAAGCTGATCAAGGAGCGCGCGTCGATGGCGGTGACGCTGACGACGACGGCGTCGCACAACATTGCCAACGCCGACGACCCGCAGGAGTCGTTTCTGCGCACCGTCAACACGCGCATCGCGGGCGGCGGGCGGCTCGCGGCCACGACGACGGCGCAGCAGCCGCGCGTGGTCGTCGACGTGCGCGAGTTCCGGTCGTCGCTGCCGTCGCTGCTGCACGGGCGCAACATGGCCGTCGTGCCGTGCATGCTGACGGTGGCCGACTACGTGCTGTCGGACCACATCTGCGTCGAGCGCAAGTCGCTGAGCGACCTGATCTCGTCCTTCCGCGACGGCCGCCTCTACGCCCAGTGCGAGTCCATGTTCCAGCACTACCGCGACCCCATGCTGCTGATCGAGTTCGACCAGAACAAGTCGTTTACGCTCGAGCCGTTTGCCGACCTGTCGTCGTCCTCGTCGTCCACCTCGATCTCCAACACGTCCGCCCCCCATACCGCCACCGACCTGCAGAGCAAGATCGTGCTGCTGACGCTGGCCTTCCCGCGGCTGCGCATCCTCTGGGCGTCGTCCCCCTACGAGACGGCCGAGATCTTTGAGCGCCTCAAGGCCCAGGAGGCCGAGCCCGACCCCGTAGCCGCCGTGCGCGCGGGGCTCGACCCCCTCGCGCGGGCCGACGACCAGCCGTTCAACCTGGAGCCGCAGGAGATGCTGTCGGCCGTGCCCGGGGTGACGCCGCAGAACCTGCGCACGCTGGTGATGGAGACGGAGAGCATCGCGGCGATTGCGGCGATGGACGCGGCCGCGCTGGCGCCCCTGGTCGGGCGGGAGGCGGCGCGGCAGATTGCGGGGTTCTTCCAGAAAGACATTATCGAGGACGCGGGGGACATTGAGTAGCCGTATATGCTAGGCTGGTACGGGGCATTTTCACGGCTGTATAGAAAGGGTACGGTTTTATGTTTTGCATGTTTGAGTATATCGTGCTATCTGGGTGCATGATACAGAGTCTTTTTTGAAAGACAAAAAGTCATCGGTTGGGTATCGAAGCGAAAAGGTAAAAAGCATTGTTTCAACCAAAAAGAAAGGCGCAAATCAAGTCGTGTCCCACGGTTCCCTCAACTCAATCCTTCTCTTCCTCACTCTCCCTCTTTCTCGCCCTCCCCTCAGACTCTGCTCACGCCGCGACGGCGTCTCCGCCCGCGCCAGCCGCCGCCTCGGCACATCTGGCATGTCAAGCAGGCGATGATCTGGAGGATGTGTTAGCGTCGGTCGAACTCGCAATCCAGCTAGCCTAGGAGGGGGGCTCACAATGTCGATGACGGCGATGACGCCGTCCACGATGGCCATGATGACGGCGCCGATGGCGTTGACAATGGTCATGAGGCAGGACCCGATGGCCTGGCAGATGCCTTCGAGCTAGGGGGGTGTCAGCAGTCTGGAGACAGAAGAAGAAGAGACAGTCGAGGTTCCTGTCGGCGAAGGCGGCGGCAACATACACAGGACAAGACGGCACCCATTTTTGCGGTTGTAGTGAGGTGTTGAAAAGTAGCGTGGTTCGTGTAAGTGGTAGCGTAGAAACGTTGGTTTGTTTTGCTGGGATGGTGATGCAGATGGGAGAGATTGAAAAGATGTTCACAAAGCGGAATGGAGAGAAAAGAAAAGAGAGATGCCAGAGACTTTATTCAAGTCGGCTTCTGTCTTTATCTTCAATTCCTTATTTTATTTCGAATTCACGAATAAAACTTGCTCCTACAGCTGTCTCGCTCGAGCCTACCCTGGTGCTGTAGCTTCCCAAAATAAAATAAAAACGGGCCTCCCCTGCATGACGTCATGCCGTCAGGTCAGCGCTCTTTCCCCTGCCAACAACAAAACCCACCACATGGGCACACAACGAGGAAAGAGCAAAAAGAGCACTAGAACGCTTGTCTATTGCCAGCCCGGAGTCCTGTTTTTACTCGACTGTGGAGCACTACGCCCCCGTCTAGTTTACGTAACTCTGCTGTGTGGACTACCTCCTACGAGATCGTATGCCAAAGCGGCCCCATGTCTTTCACTCGCCTCGCGATGGTGATGTCACTCATGCAGCGTATCCAGGCGAGAGCACCAGCCAAATCCGGCAGGATGCTCAATTCTACGGCCACGCTTGTTTTTCGACGCAGCTGCGTGCAGAGTATCGTTGTGCCCAGTATTTGAGTGCCCATCCTTGCCAGATAAAGACAAGGCCACCCATTTGGCTGTGGAAATTGTACGCTTAGAGTTTTCTTTTACCGGTTTGCATCACTGGACCGAACGGATGACAGCCGTTGCCAGCCGTGGCGGTTACAGAGAAAAAGGGACGAACCAACGCCTCTCCCTACGTACTCGAACGAACATACTCGTACATGCCAAAACGGCGATCGACAAACGCCTAGTGCATCAAGGACGACGTCGTCTAGACACGGCCGGTTTCCCTCGCGTCCCTTTCTGTTTCTGATCCTGGTACGAGAGAGATAAGAGAGAAATGAGTCTATTTGGATATCGTAGCACGTGTTCTGTTACTGGTCTTCTTGGGGGAGGGTCTTGTCCGCCCTCTATTGTCGTATACAGGCATTTATGTATTAAGATATGAGATGTGTCTGTCGTGTCCTCGCCCAGACCAAAAGTAGAGTGTTCGTGATCCATGCTTTCCATGCTGTCGTTCCCGGTGACGTCGACGCGCCGCCTAGTAGTACTTCTTCCGCATCAGCGCCTCGCGCACCATGCCCAGCCGCCGCAGCCGCTCGCGGCTCCGCGCGTCCAGCGGCGCATTGGCCATGCCCGCCGACGACAGGCCCGGCGGCAGCGCCGCGAACGAGTTGGCCCAGTCGGCCGGCGTCATGCGAAGGCTGCCGCCGCTGCCGCTGCCGTGCATCTTGACGCGCTGCACCTTGCGCAGCTTCACCAGGCCGTACCAGCACACGAGCAGCGAGAATCCAAACGAGAGGCTCGTGACCGTGCCGAAGCCCCAGTTGGTCTCCTCGATGAAGTTCTCGAGGTTCATGCCGTAGAGGCCCGCGAGGAACGTGCCCATGGCCAGGCCCAGCGTGCCGATGCTGAACTTGAGGTCCAGCAGCATGAGCGCGTTGCGGTTGGCGTCGAGGATGGCGCGGATGATCTCCTCGGTGTTCCGGATGCTCGACACCAGGCTGCCGGCCTCCTGCGCCACCTCGTCGCAGATCTTGTGGTACGACTCCAGCAGCATCTCCACCTCGGTGTGGTCGTCCTCGCCCCGGTACAGGTCGTGCTTCTTCTCCGTCAGGTACATGGCCGCCAGGTCGTCGTCCGCCTCCAGCAGCTCCTCGATGGCGTCGCGCACCAGCTTGGCCTTCTGCTCAAACGTGCCCACCTTCTTGGACAGCACCAGCAGCATCCGCAGCTTGTCGCGCGTGATGTCGGCCTCGAGCTCGCTCAGGATCCGGATCACCGGCTCGCGCACCGTGTCAAAGTCCGCCTCCAGCTCCGACGTCACCGACAGCAGCACCGCCTCGAGGGCCCGGAACTCGTACGGCAGCCCCCCCGCGGACCCGGCGGCCTGCTTCTGCTGCAGCCGACCCTGCAGGTCGTACATGAACGCCGACTGCGGGTATGACGTCTTGGACCCGTACACGTCGAATAGCAGCACGCGGTCCGCCTTGATGAGCACCTTGAGGTGCAGCAGGTTCAGCAGGATGGCCGCCGGCCGCACCAGGATGTGCGGCAGGTTCGACGAGTCGATCTTGCGCAGGTCCCGCGGCAGCAGGCCGTACTTGGCGATCAGCTCCGTCTTCTTGAACTCGCCGTCCACCAAGATCACCTCGCCGTTCTCGTCCACCTCGGTGCACCGCAGCCGCGGCTCCAGCGCCGCCTTGGCCGTCTGCAGCCGCCGCGTGTTGAACATGACCGACGCAAACTCTGCCCCCGCGCCGTGGTCCGGCAGGTCGCCCGGCAGCAAGGGGCCCCGGCCGCCGCCGTCGCCATCACCGCTGTTGCGCCAGCGCCATGCCCAGTGCCAGTCCAGGAGCCGGTCGTACCACGCCGCTTGGGCCGCCGATGCCCCAGCGGCGCCAGCAGGGCTCGACCGCTTCTGCCGCTTGTCCGAGCGCCGCCACGACATACCGTGTGCCGAATGCGAGGTGGAAAACGGCGCACAGGGTGACGGCGACAAAGTGTTCTCCTTTATCGGCTTCGAAGCGGACGTCGTCCGCCACCGGGTGCGCATCGACAGGGGCACGAGGGAGTCGAAGTCTAGTAGGGCCGCCTGCAGGACCGCAGCCTCGCGGACGCAGTGGCTAGCACCGCCGCTGTTCTTCAGCCCTGCCGACGCCGGTGTCGGTGTCGCTGTTGGTGACGGTCGCCTCCTCCGCCCGGACGATGTGCTGTTCGTGAATCCACTGCCGCCGTCGATCGCAAACAGCCGCTCAGACTGGTGCCGCAGAAACCGGAGGAGTCCTGCCGACGGGGCGGACTGCAGCCGCAGCGGCGGCGACACCATCGTGAGGACGGCGCGAGGAAGGTCGTGTCGACGAAGCCGGATGGGCGTTGTTGTCGGTCGGTACGGCGGTTTCCCTCTTTCGTCCCCTCCAGAGAGAGCTTGAGTAGTTTGACCGTCTTTTTTCGAATGCTTCTTTTCGTCCGTCAGCCGGTCCCGTCTTCTTTACTGTTCTCGTCTTCGTAAAACGCCGCCTCGCTGTCGGGCCGGGCACGTCTTAGGCGCCGTGAAATCGTCCAGATTTTGCTTTTATCTTTTATCGCGAGTCTACGGGACGCGGCTGCGCTCGATTTAGCGGGCGATAGCGGACGGCTGGTGGCGGCTGACAGAGTTTTTTTTTTGGTCGCGTCCCCTTCACCCATTTTCGCACAGCGTAAATACGCTAACCGTTTTAGGAAATCGCTATACGCTCCATCGCCCCTGCTGTATCTTGAGATATCTTACCTTGCTATGGGCAGCGCCTTCCTACACTTGAACTTGGAATGATTATTAAGATACTTCACAGTTCGAGCCCTTCTCGCGCTCTGCTCCCCTTTCGGCATCTTCTCGATGTCTCCTCTCTTTGTCCACAACCACCCGCCAGCAATAGACCACCATCAGCCATGGCGCTCGCTCCGATTCGCATATGAGGCATGAATAAGAGGAGGCGTCCTGCCGCCGGCAAGGATGGCGAGTCGTCCAGCCCGAACAAGGCTGCCGCAGCCTCGCCATCAACCTTTCCGAGAAAGCGACCACGCTCGTCGTCTCTGGCGTTCTCGCCGCCTCAAATGCCTCTCTCAGTGCTTACACGGGGGGCCGCTTCACGGCGTGGGCCGGCTTCACGGCCTCGGGCCGAATCACGGCTTGTGGCCGCTTCAGCATATTCCTCCACGCCGTCACCTCCGTCACTTCCGTTATTACCAGCGCCACAACGTGTGCCCCGACGTGTCCGCGTCCGGACCAAGCCGGTGCCGTTCGACCGCCGGTTCCCGCTCGAAATCCTCGAGCGCATCTTCTTGCTCTCCAGGAACCTGAATCTGCCCCGGGCCAGCCCGCGGCTGGGGTGGATGCTGTCCAACCGTCACACACTGACGCAGCTGGTGCTGGCGGCCTTTGGACAGACGTGGTACATGTATTTCGACTCGACCCGGAGTCACCGTTTCGAGGATCCTGGTTTCATATCTCGCGATGAGAAATTCCAGGTACGACCCTTATTTGTTTTCTGCAGCTCCTTTGCCCTCCATCTTCTCTCACACAGATTAGACTCAAGTTCTCGCCTGCCCTTGGGCCAAGGTTCCCCTGCTGCTTGACGCACAGCAGCTCTGGCTGCAGAAGGTCGAGGTCTTCACGCACAAGCACGTCCTGGAACGGACGTCAAGCCGGCGGCTGCTGAAGGCGGCGCCGGGCCTTATCAAAGACCCTGCACAGCTTGCGGCACTGCTTAGCACGCATCCCACCACGCAACTCCATGACATTAGACGGCCCATACGCGCCCTCTCTTTACCGCTAGAGGCGCAAAAGCAGGCAGAAGAAACACCAAAAGAGGTCACCTCGGTCTATTCGTGCTTTGCGCTAGAGCTGTTTACCTTCGTCTACAATGTTGGCAGACAACTAGCCGAAGACAAAATGTTCGTCTACGGCGCCGGTCTATGTCAGAGCACCCTTACCTATGTCCTGTCCCAGGCGCATATTCCCGAACGGCTCCTGCTCGCGGGTGGGCCCTACGGCGACACGCGGTTTGCGGACGACCGTGCGGGCCGTGAAAAGCGGCGGCGCCATCTGCAGGAGATCGTAGAGAGCCTCTTCTGGCTGGTCCAGGGCGGCGCGAATCTGCAGCCGAAAGACAATTGGGAAATGACATTGTCCGGATTCAACTACCTTCTCAGCATCGACGTGGGCCACCATGGCAAGGAGCAGGAGGAAGAGACGGAGAAAGCGGAGGAAAATGCGACGACCAGGGGACAGAGGGGCGGCCCGCGAGAGGAAGAGGAGACGGGCGTGTTTCGGCTCGAGTACGACACCGACACGCTCGTCATGACCATCCTCGCTCTGTTCAACACCCTGCGCGTGTTCGACAGGCAGTGGACGGCGACCACGTTCGGAGACGCCATAGAGGCCGCCATCAAGCGGGCCCTGGGCGACCTCCAGTTTCAGCGGTCGCTCACGTTCCAGTACATCCAGCAGATCGCGCTCCGCCTAGCCGACGTGGACATCAACTACATCCTGCAGGAGCGAGGACGAGGCAGGCGTGTGGCGTGGCGGTTTCGGAATGTCGCCTATGCCATATGATTCGTATCTCACCCCGTTGCAGCAGCGCTCAGCCCAGGCTCTCCCCTCCCCGTGTTGACTCATCCGGGCAGAGGAGAGGGGGTCGACTTTTCGACCAGCGATGCTCATTATGAATCATTATTTGCGGAGATTTCCACACTAGTGGAAGGAAAAGGCAGAGAACATGGGGGTGCCGTCTTTCCGCGGAACGATCCACAATGTTTGTTCTCACATTTACTCATGCTTTCTCATTGCTCTGTGTACGCGAGCACGACCAGGAGCGGATCCGCAGTGTGAAGGTGCCTTACTATCTCGCCTGTGTCTAGTGAGCGCGGATGACAAGATAGCAACTGACGTGGTGGTCCAAGTTGCTGCCATGTGTCTGTTATATTATTATGCAGAGCTGAACATCACGAACAGCAACAGGACACCATGCCCGTGAGGGCTGTGGAAACCCTCTCTCCCTCAAGAGATAAATGACAAAATATATGACTTCCTATTTTCTGAAAATCAAACAGGAGGATCCAAGAATGGCAATGACAACAAGACATGGCTTCATGCACCTGCAGCATTTCATTTGCCTTTATTGTTTCTTTTTTGGCTACCCAGATGAATAGTATGCAACCCACAGGTTTCCCAAGCCTGTGGCTTTGTGGTTCTTCCCCTCTTTGCACCCCTTTTCCCTTCTTGCTAGATGTCACGATTAGTGAACAGCGAGAGAACAACGACTGCAGCATCACCGAAGAACAGAAGCTGCAACAGAGAGGCTTATAAAGATAGACGAGAGAGCCGTCTTCAAAAAGAAAAATACCGATCGCACATACAAAATAGCGATGGCCTCTACGCCCACAGGGATATGGGATACGGGGTTTGCTTTCCAATGATGCTCGAACTGGGCCTGTGGAACTTCTCGCGATCTCGATACCCTTGTTTTATCACTTGACTTATAAGACGAGACGACAAAACACTTCAGAGCACAGTGGCAAATTTTGTAAACAGGTCCGACGGGATCTCGATCCCCCGAAGGAGAACACACGACGAGGGCAAGGGTACGTAGAGAAACAAGACAAAGTGTAAACATATCCGACGGGCATCTTGTCTCTTTAGTCGGGTCTCGTCGATTTTGTCGATTTGTAAACTCTTTGTGTGAACTCGTTTTGTGAGCTTCTTTGTTGATTGTGTATTTCTTCTTGTCGTTTTGTCGGTCTCGTCGGTCTAATCGGGGCTTGGCCCTCCCACGACAAGAAACCCCTCTCTCTAGCATGGCTATCGAGACCATGTCCGATTTGGGAAAAGGGGGTGAGAGCAACATGAATGGAGAACGATAAAAGAGTACGTGTGAGAAAAAGGTGTCTACGGAAGGTATTCACAGAAGCTCCCCATGTTTTACTTGCTCCCTCTGCACACATTCCCCGTGGACACCTTTTCTTCCCAAGCAGACGACGCGGGTTGGGGGACGAGGAGACTGTCGTCAGCATCTGCCTCAGGTCCCTGAAGAAGGGGAAGAAGGGGACAGTTACTTATCGTATGCAAGCTCACCAAATCGTTGCTTCTTTTCTTTGCGTTGCGCAAATCCTCGCTTTGTCCGTTTGTTTCTGTTAACCCAACCCGCCCCCCTTTTTTTCCGTTCGCAATATCAGTAGCAGACCGACCAACAAGATAGAAAACAAGGCAATCAAGGACCGCAAAAGCAGAAAATGTCAAACGCCGAGGAGCAGAGATAAAAGGGATTTGCAACTTAATTGAAATAGGCTGTTTGTTATTGCTTGACACGTTTTACGTGAGATACGCTGAACGTAGTAAATAGTAGTAGTAGTAGTAGTAGTAGTACACAAAGGCGAAGAAGATCTGGCGAAAAGAAACCAGAAAAAGGAGAACAGTATCCCCTTTTCTCTCTCTTCCGTCTTCCTTCCCTTTCCGACTGGCATCTACAAAAAGAAGCTTGTTGTATCTTCTTTTTTCTTCTTCCCCCCTCCGCATAGCGTCCCTGCTTTTTTCTCTCATCAAGAGACAAGTCCAGAGACCAAGACGACCACCGCCGCAGATTGATGGATAGAGAAAAAAAGACAAAAATATGTACGGGGTTGCTGGCGCGGTGGTCGAATCGGCCCAACTTCTCCCGCTTCGTTCTCTCTCTCTCCTCTTCCTCGAAAAAACCATGTTCTCATCTTTCTCATCGTCTTGCTCTTTCTTCGTTCCATTTCATCCTCCCCATGATCTCCTCCAGCGAGATCATTGGTGATAAACAGACAAAAACAAAGGGACGAGGGAAAACAACGCCCTCCATCCCATTCATCCCATCCCATTCCAGCAAAAACAAAAAAAGACGGCAACGAACAGAAACAAAATAAAAATTAACCCCTTTAAAAAAAATAGAGAAAGCCTGACCTCCCAAATTGTTCCCATAAAAAATTGTCCGTTTGGGTGGTGCTGATCCGAGACCACATGCATGCAAGAAAGCAAACAAGCAAAAAAAAGAGGAATCAAGGTTTGGTTGAGGTTGGGGTTTAAGAGAGAGAAAGAGGGGGAGGTAAAAAAAGAGAAAGAAAAAAGAGCAACACAATCGGAAGACAAAACGTTCGGGGGGAATTCGCTCCATCAAATGCTGAATGCGCTTTTTGTTTTTCTTTCAAACCCTGGCCACAGTTTAAAAAAAATAAGGGAAGGTTGAGACAAAGGGAAAGCAAAATGAGACCCAGTTCAAAAAAGCAAGTGAACTCTCCAAGCGGAAACAACATATTCGAAAGGCGTGCTTTAGTCTATGTGTAATTGTTTTGAAGAGTGCACGTTTTCGTTCCAGGAAACGTTTTAGCGTGATTTTATACAGGCGGCTAAGGGAAAGGGTGTAGGGGGATGCTGGAATAGAAAGAAAAAAGACAAGCAAATGCCTCCCTTCCCTTAGTTCAGAATCCCCTGCCACATGCCGGGACCGGAAAGCCCGCTCATGGAAGGATGCTGCAGATCCATACCATATGAGTAGGTGGTCGCAGTCGGCACGGCCCCTGCCGACGTAGTGCGGCAGAGCCGCTTCCGGCTGCCAGTCAGGGCGGCGGCGCGAGAGGCAGACTGCATATCAAGATCCGCAGGGGCCACGAACTGCTGCTGCTGCTGCTGCTCGGCGGCAGCAGGCTGGCCCAGGACCATCGCCTCGAGGCTACAGTTGGTCATAGCATTGGGCAGGCCACCGCGCAGGAGGCCGCGAACGTTGTCCTGCAGGAAAGACGTCTCCACAGACACAGGACGGCTTCTCTTGAGCCCCGCTCGGGGCTTGCTGTCGTCAAAACCGCAGTGCTGCTGCTGCAGCTCGGCCAGGGCGCGAGCCGCATCTGTCGCGTCCATCTCGCTCGACCGTCTTGCGGCCATTGCCGCAGAGAGGGGGAGCTCGGGAACAGAAGCAGACATGTCTTTGCCAACCGGTCCGGTGTACGTCATCGTCTCGGGGGAGGCGAACACGGACGAGCCGCAGTCGCCGCCAGCCTCGTAGTCCTCGGGGACCACGGCAGGAATCAGCGTCGGTCTCAGTGCAAAGCCCTTGTCGCGCAGACCGCTTCCGCTGCACTGCTGCTTGGCAAACCGATGCCGCGCCTGAGCATCCAGCTTGGACAGCTGGGCGTTCGGCGCGTTCATCATCGACCAGGCAGAGGAGACGGACGAGGACCGCGAAACGAGAGACGAGTCTGAGATCATAGACTCTGGGGAGGAAGCCGTGGAGACGGAGTTGGCCAGAGACGACCGGCGCGTCAGGACGCAGCCGCCAGGCGACATGGACGAAGACGACGTCGACGACAGTGCCGGGGGCCACCGATCGAGGAACTGGGTCGCGCAGGCGTTGGAGGCCTGAGCAACGGCGAAGCACATCGAGGAGCGGCTGCCCGGGAGCATCTGCGCGGCAGGGCCTGCGGGGCCGGCCATGGACCCGACAGAGGTGCAGTTGAAGATGCCGGCCTGGGGCGGGGCGAGCTTCGGCGTAGGCAGAAGACCCATAGCTCCTGCAGGAGCAAGGCGACCAGGGGTGAAGGACGTGGGCGTCGCCGGGCTGTGCTCCAGAGCGCCGCTGAGAATGCCGGACATGGGCGCACCGCTCAGCTTCGAAGCGAGCGGGGTAGCGTCGTTGGACGAAGGCAGGCTGTCGGCACTCGCCTCGGGGGACGAGCACAGCGACACAGGAGACAGAGCACCAGCGATGATCTGGCAGGAGCTGCTGCGGCGAACGATGACCGGAGTCGAGGGGCCGCAGAGGTCATCCAGGTTGTCCAGGGACGGCGACAGCTTCTGGATGAGCAGGCGAAACTCGAAGCACTTGCGCTCGAACCCCTCGACCACGGCAGGGCCAGGGGAGGGAGGCAGCTGCGGCGAGTTGAACTTGTTCACGCACTCGATCCAGCGGTTGTAGACCTCGTTGGTGATGTGCAGGCGCCAGTTGACGGTATGCAGGAACGCGGTCTCGTTCTGGTTGATCTCGGCAGTGCTGAGACCCGAGATCTTGCTCCAGGCACGGGCCGAGTAGTTGCGGTCCTGCAGGTACTTGGACGCGAGGATCAGCGCCGCCAGGAACATGCGGCGTCCACACTGCAACGCGCGGCAGGCGTGGCTGTCTTGGGACTGCTCCATGGTGAAGTTGTGGCTGGGCAAGCGGGGCTTGATCAGGAGAAGGTAGTACAGCGCAACCTGCAGGGTAGAGTAGCTGGCGCGCGAACGGCGCAGCGTCTCCTGGATGAAAGTGCGCAGGGGGAGCAGATAGCTACCATTGCTGGCGCTGTTGCCGCTCTCGCCGCGTCCAATGACCGACGATAGGGGCCAAATGGCTTGGACGACCTGGGTGGACGCATCTGAAAGGGGGGAGGGGAGAGTTGAGCATTAACGAACATGAAAGGAAACAAGACAACGCAGAAAGACAAAAACAGGGCGCTATCTACTATAACAAGAAAGAGAGAGAGAGGACAACTCACCAACAAGGTGATCGACAAAAGTGGTTCTGCGATCAGACTGCCGAAGTAGAGAGGGAACAACGGCCGACGCAACGCTCGACCGGCGCGGGTGCTGCCGCAACTGTGCGGCGACGCCCGCGCTCTGCTGCTGCTGCTGCTGCTTCTGCTGCAGGAGCTGGAGCTGCTGGAGCTGCTGCTGCTGGGTCTGCCACGAGCGGGCGGCGGCGAGCTTCGACTCCGTACCCTGCTGGCTCAGGCAGACGTTGCCGTGGCTGCCGACGCTGCTGACGGACGTCTGCGACGAGACGGTCGAGGGGCAGTCGAAGGACGAGTCGTCGACACTGCTCTGGGACGAGTCGGAGGAGCCATTGGACCACACAGACGATGCCGACGCAGAGGCGCAGGTTGCGATCGAGGAAGAGGAGTAGGGGATGGAGGTGGTGGCGTGGCGCAAGCGCGGGTGGTGGAGGGCGAGGGGCGAACCATGTCCGTCGTCGCCCTGCATCTTGGGGGGGTGTTGGGGGGGTTAGAGGTGTATGGTGGATAGAAAGAGTAAGGCGGTAGAGTGCGTATTGGTGTTGATGTAGTAGCGCATGGAAACTCGGAGGGGGGGAAGCCTCCAGTCGCTGCCAAAGTCGAGTCGAGAAGTATTAACCGTTGAGCCGTAGACCGTTCGTGAACCTGAATCTCGCGCTTCTCGTAGTTCTCTCTTCTTCGGGCGTGCTCCAAAAGGGGGATGCAGTGGAGGGTGCTCGGAGGGGAAAGGGACGTCGGGGAAGGGGGGGGTGGGAGGAAGATGCGAGGTAGAGGAGAGACCGCTAGATGGAGGAAACCACAGCAGAGTCTTCACGAACAATCAGACCGGCAGAGGTCGACACGGACAGGACGAGGCAAGCGACTGGAGCAAGACGAGTTCTCGTGAGGAGCATTGTTGGCTGGAGAATATATAAGGGTTGAGGGGAGAGGGGGGGTAGGGAGGCGAGGTGACTGCGCTTTTGTCAAGGCAGACGACCTGGATTAGGAGGCAGCGAGAACGAGGTTGTCCGGCTGTGAGTAAGTATGACTCGGTGACGAGTCAAAGACCATGAAAAGAGAGGAGACCGGGGAGCAGTAGACGGGGTTGGCTGTGCAAGGAGACGGCGGCTGTGGGCGCAGACGAGGAAGCGTGCGTTCACAAGTGAACAAGATAGGAACACATGTCTTGTTGTTGGGAATAGTCGAGGAGGAAGGTTAGATAAAGGATGGACCGGCGAGGATCCGATGGCCGATTATGCACGATGTCTGCAGGCGATGTCTGCAGGTACGGGCTGGATGACGGCCGTCCGATCGATCGAGGCGTGCGTCGTCCCGGAGGTGGGAGGGAACCGTTCGCAGCGCGGCGGGCGGGAGGCCTGTTGTCAAGCGGAGCGAGGCGAAGCAAGAGCGGCGATCAAGAGATCAAGTGGCCAAGAGAATGAGACAAGACGAAGTCGAGACGGCTGGGGGCAAGAGAACAACAAAAACGAGACCGGAGGGAGCGGAGAGCAGCAGAAATAAACAAAGCGACGAAAATAAGGAGAGGAGACGGAGGCCTATGACTCTTTTCGATCACGGAAGAGACAGGTTCGACGAGGGCGAAAAACGGAAACCTAGAAAGACAGCGCGCGCGCAAAGGAGCGTAATTGTGAGCATATGTGTTATGTGTGTCGCTGGGCCTGCGATGGTTTTTGCGATGACTCCTCCGCCCAGGTGGCCAGGAATCGCCATAGAGTGGCGAGGAACGAAGAAAGAGCCACCCGCTTATTGCCGCCGCGTCGTCTGGCTCGTCCTTGGCTGGGGCTGGGTGGAGGGAAAACGGAAATGGCTGGGGGGGTGCGCGAGACTGGGCGCGCGACAAGAGGGAAAAAAGTGGGCGGCAGGGGGGTGGCGCGAGTGACTCTGGCTGGGCCAGGTGGCTCCAACTGGCAGGGAAGGAGCGAGGGGACACGAAAACAACGAAACCGAAAGGGGGAGCAATAGGGGAATGAGTGTGAGCGCCCGTGGGTGCGTGCTTGGTGTGTCGGAGATGGAGGGGTACTTTGGGTGGATCGGCGGCCTGGTGTGGTCGGCCGCCTGGCCTGGGGGGCAAGTGGCGAGGAGCCAAGTACCCCACAAACAGAGATGAACATGAACAGGCAGAAGGTGCGACCGGAGTGTTTCTGGCGGTTTGGAAAAGAGCGAAAGGAGACGGCACCAAAAGGGTAAAGGGGGGCGACGAATAGGGAAAGCGGCGAGGCCCTCGGTTGCTCGCATTCAGAGACAACGCTCAAATCGCCCCTTCTCCTTCTTTGTTGCCAGCTGACAGCCCAGAGACAGGCAGGCATGAAGGCAGACCGGCCGACTGGCCGACTGGCCGACTGACTTGCTGGGCTGAGCGTTGTGCGCGCCAGAGGAGGAACCAAAGAAGGAAGGAAAGACGGGCATCGCGAGAGGCTGCCACCCGCCCTCGCCGACACAGGAGGAACGAGTCATCGAGACAGCGCGCGGAGCGTGTGTGTCGTGTTGTGCTCGAAGCCTGCCAGGTGGCAACGGGTGGAGGGAAATGAGAGGCCACGGAGAGGACAGAGAGAGGACCAGGAGAGAGCGATGAGCGGAGGGGGCAGCTGTCCCCCGTAGAGTGGTGGCGGCGGCAAAATTGCAGGGGGGTGCGACGAGAGGAGGGGGGTGAGCGATGGGCCCAGAATGGGCTAGGACGGGCCAGTCTAGCGGGCAGAGTCACGGAAGGGCAGGATGATAGCAGTGGAGAAGAGCGCCGTGGCAGGTGACCCAGGCAGTGCTGGTAGAGGGAAAGCCAGATGGGGAACACTGGAGAAGGGAGACGGAGAGTGTGTGAAGATGGAGGATAGCGAGCGATGAGAGAGAGAGGAAGGCTGATGCAAGACCTACTTTTCCGTTTTGTTTTGAAGACGCAGATTTTCCTAGAACAACTGATTGTCTTTTTTTCTTCTTCTTTTTTTTCTTTTTGTTGATTATCGCACGAAGAGGAGGAGGTAGAGAGAGAGGAGGAGGTCGAGAAACTGGACGGTCGGAATGAATAGGGCGACGGAGTAAGATATGGAAGCGTCGCTGGCGCGATTTGTCAATAGAGCCGGACGACTGCTGACGATTTTGCGTTCTTGGTCGCAGGTGCAACCAAATGCCTCGCGAAGACAAGAACAAGCAAGATCGTGGAGAGGTCGACGAGGCTGTCGAAGAAGCCGGAGAGGCGGAGGGAAGAAATAAAAATAAGGAACAAGGAAATGGGGTATCAAGCAAGATATTACGACAGAAGGAGACCCAAAAAAGAGGAGAGGAAGAGGACGAAATTGAAGACTGGATGTGAGATACTGATCTGGAGCACCAAAAAGGGCGGAGAGCCGCGCTTTTCTCTCTAGATGGTCGAATCGAACATGGTTGCCGTTCGATGGGGAAGAAGAGGGAGAAGAGGAACAAGACCAGGAAGACCAAGATCCAGGAGAAGAGGCAAAAGAGAAGACGGAAAAAAGCGAGACGAAGGAAAGCGGACAATCGCCAGTTTTAGTGGAATGCCCCCCAGCCAGAGAGAGGATGCTGCGACTGGTTCGTGCAAGCCACCGTCGCGCACACACGCACACACACGCACACTCACACGCACACACGTACACAGGCCATACACAAGAGAGGGAACATGCAGGAGAGAACATGCGCTGCGGGGGGGGGTACCCAGGCCAATCCACGCCTGGCGTGCTTGCGTCGATGCAGCCATGTTCTCCCTACTCCAACAGCGCCCACGCTGGCGCCCATTGGCGCGACCTTGCCGCCTTGTTCCTCTCCACGTCGCAGTGTTCCCGTCTTGCCGTGTTTCCATCTGGCCATCCAGGAGGGCACAGAAGAAGACGACGAAGACGAAGAAGACGACGAAGAGGACGAAGACGACGAAGGAGACTGCAACCCTCGACGCCGAATCGACGAATCCCCTCCGCATCAGAAACGCATTTCCGAAGAGCATCCGAAAAGGGCCATCTTGACTGGCTTCGCAGCGAGGCAGACCCCACTCTCTCTGCCTGTTTCCTGTCTCGAGGATGATTTAGCTGCTTCTTCCTCCCGGCAACCTGGGCGCACACAATCTCGTCGTCTCTGCCGCTTCCTCGCTCCCCTCCCCTGTCGCTGCCTTGCTGCCTGTCAACACCGCTTCACCAGCGCAGGCGTATTTGCTCTCGAACTCTCCTCCGCAGGAAGACGCCAAGGATGAATCGCCAGCCACACCAAGCAGGCCCGGACTGCGGCCTGCAGCGTTGTTTTTCTGTTGTTTCTCTGTTGCTTTAGTTTTCTTTCTCTTGTTGACCGCCCACCGCCTTGTGTTATGGGTCTCTCTTTCGGGCCCGAGGCTCCACCAAAACGTCTAGTATCGTGCATGCTTGTGTGCCCAAGGTGGGCGGCGAAGTCGAAAAGGTCAAGCGACAGCGGAAAAGAGAAAACAAGAGACTGAAAGAGGAAACGAGCAAACAGGCCGATCTGTCGGTCAGCAACGCCCAGCAAGACCAGGAACAGGCACAACAAAGAAACCCGTCCCCGCAGCGAAGAGGATAAGCGCAGGCAACGCTCTCGTCAGACAAGACCCCTCCCCTTTGTCGCCCTTTGTCGCTCGTCGACGGTGTCAAAAAAAAAAAAAAAAAAAAAGTGAGACTCCGTGGCTGCCTTGCGAGCCGTCAGCCCTCTCTCCCTCCTCGCCATCGACTCGCACGCCGGACGTGGATCCGGCTAGCAGCAGCACTGCACTCCCGTAGCGCACCTCCAAGATGTCTTACAAATGACTTGCGGTTCACAGCCCTCGTCTCCTGCCTGGACGAACCCCCCCTGTGCCAAATATAAATCTGTTTGAGAACCGGAAGAGAGCGGGGGAGGCTGTGACCCGAGAAGAACGTGCGGCCCTATGTTGTATTTTTTTTGTGGTCGTTTTGCTCCCTTGAGGCGCAGCCTTTCTTTGGCCTCTTTTTTTGGCGCAGCGTTTGAGACCCCAGGCCGCCAGTCGAATGGACTCGTCAGGAGACTGACGCAATAGCGGTCGCGGCCAAGGAAAAAAGGAGAGAGAAGAAAAACCTGAAGTTCAAAGTCCAAAAAGGAAATCAAATCAAGATACTCCGTGTCTCATGGAGCAATGGGCCCCTTTCCCGTCGTCTTCCTGTCATCTTCCTGTCCCAGGCTCACCATGGGCCGGTTGTGCCACAGGAACAAGCGAAGCAGGACCGGGTGTCGTCGATAGTGCCGTGGCCGCTGTTGCAAGAACCTATCTGCGGCCAATGGCTTGGCCCTGTCCAACAGTCTGCCTTTCTGTATCTTCTGCCCCTCTCGTCCTCGCAGCCTTTTGGGGGTACAAACCTGCTTCTGGCCTGCCCCTCGCCGTCGATCAACGTCTGTGTCGCGTCTCGAAAAGCAGAAAAAGGCGTCCAGATGTAGCGGTCGCCCTTTTCTTCCATCTCGTCCCTGTCTCCCCTCCGGTCGGGAGCTCTAATTTTAACTCTGCCAGATCATGCTGGCGGGCCATCATTCATGCTCTGGGGGAGAGAGTCAGGACAGGAGAGTGCTCGCCTGGCTGTTAGCAAGCCCGCACGAGTGAGCAGTCGTGCCCCCTGCTCGCGGCCGCCTGCCAGCTGGCAGCTGCCACTGGCCGGGTCGGTCGCGAGCTGTGACACAGCCTGCTGTCCGTCGAGACTCAGGGCTGCGTGTACTGGTCGATTGCGCCTCGCCGTAGCACTCACACGCAGAACGCACACAAACGCACACACACCCATGCGCCAGGCGGCCACACCCACCACAAGAGCTTGCATAAAAAGCGTGCACAAAACCGACGGTATTAATACCCATGCACTTTCGAGAGAGAAAAGTAAGCCAGCCACTTCGGCCGCCCCACTTGGCCCCGGTCCTAGCAGAGAGAGGGCATCGAAGAAAAGACGCGATTGCCCTTGGTCTGCGAAGCACTTGTTCTATGGCTCATAAGACACGGATAATACTCCGTGCTATCGACATCGACTGAGATGCGAATATGCTTCACCAAGCAGTCCCCCCTCCTCTCTCTCTCCCCAAATTGCACACCTCCCCTTAGCGCATCTCCTCTAGGCAGATGCGCAGTGGAAGGCGACCACACCCTTCTGGAAGGCAACGAAAAACGTGTTTCTGCTTATATTGGCATTAGATATCGAAGCTGGCCTTGTTTCCCATTCCCGCCCGTCCTCATATGGGTTATCTTGCCATCTTCACGTGGCTAAAGTCGGGAGGAGAGAATACTTCGAGAACACATCAAGAAGAGAATGAGCACAATTCCAGGCCAGGCTCGTATATGAAGTATTACCGTTAGGCTACCTCCGCCCCCCCCAGCCCTGCGCCGCCGCGGCGCGCCTGAAAGCTGAATCGATACGCCGCTGCTCGTATTAGGATGCGCGCGGCGCAACAGGCGTAATACGGCACGCACGGAGCACGGCAAGAGTGGGAGAGAAACGCCATTATGGGGCATCTTGTGCTATATCATATATGGTAAGATATCTCACAGCGTTCTGTGGAGCAAGGCTGTTCAGTGAGACGGCTCTTGTAAGACAAATTCAGCACAGTTGTAATACCGTTTATTGGCCCTGTTGCCCACTGCGCAGAAGCTCTCCCGGCTGTGAACATCTTCACGCACGCGGCGCTACATCGCGACCAGGTCGCGCTGGGGGGTCTGCCCCTGCCCGGCCAGAAACGCGTATCCAGGTCTGCGAGTACGAGTATACGCGTAGAGGCCCCGGCCAGGGTCTTGAAGGACGCCCATGCGAGTAAATGCTCTGAACGAGTTGAGCACTGGAGGCCAACCAAATGCAAAGTGCACGGGTTCGGAGGAGACTGTTGACACTCATTCGTCCCCTTTCCAAGAATGGGGGAGGAGGGTTTTGGGGTCGCTATAGGAGTGTGACTCAACACTCCTGGTCCACTCCGTTTTTGCGCCCAGGGCGAAAATAGCCCGCTAACCGTGGAGCGGCGTGCGCGAAGAGAGGCTTCAGCTCTTGGTCGCTTTCTCCCTCCTAGCCTGGCCCGTTTCTTGCGCATTGCTCGCCGAGGCCAGGCAGCTGCACACCTTTTTTGCAGCGTCGGGCAACGGCGAGGCATAGCCGCCTGAGACAAAGGAGCGCGGGAAAAAAGGGGGGCGTCGGCGTGCTGTGCAAACCCTGTTCTTCAGCCAGCGTGACTCGTTTTTTACCGCCTGTCCTCCCTGCCAAATGCTGCACACGACCCGACGCCACGGCCGAGGCACCGCCCCGTGTCCAGTCCATCCACCCCAAGGCCGACAACGGGGGAAAGGGGAAGCACAGAGGCAGAATGACTCTTTTCGGCCCTTCGTTTGGGCTATCGTCGGCTATACCGCGACAGTAAGATTGCCCTCACGAGATCCGCGCCAAAATCACGAGACGTGGTCGACGACAGAACAACAAAGCACAAACGAAGAAAAAAAACCTCGTCAGGCTGAGTCATTTTTCCCCTTGCCGTTGGATGTTCCGATTTCAACCGTCTGAGAAGGGCAACTGCGGCACCGGACAGGAACCTCCCCCCTTCTGCCTCTGCTGTTGCTCTAGAACTCTGCCCTCGCTGCCTTCCTGCCTCCCTGCCTCCCTGCTTCCCTGCCTTCCTGCCTATCAGCATCCATGTGATGGCTTTCTCCACGTCGACGCAGTGCCCAAAGTGGAGAGAGACCGCTTCTGGAGACGTGTTCTTGCCACTTTGCCTCGTGGGGAACCAGAAAGGCAAAAGGGCGGAACGGCAAAAGAACGAGAAGGGCCATCTCATTCACGTAAACGGTACGGAGAGAGCGCTGCGGTGGGCAGCTGCCTAAACAGGAAGGCCTCTGTGTGCTTGTGCGATAAGACCAATCCTACGATGCCCGTGAATATGCCACATACGAGCAAGCACAGGAGCATTCCTAGTGGACGTGGGGATCGAAATGTTCGTAACAAGAAAGATTCTTGCTCTTTCACATGCGGTCGTACAATGAATCGCTTCCCTGTAGACTAAAGAGGGAGAGAGAGAGAGAGAGAGAGAGAGAGAGAAAGAAACGAGGCCGAACCGTACCTCTGCCGCGTCGCAGCTTTGCTCTTGCAAGGCCCATGATGACGAGCATCGTCGACACCGGGTCCTGTGTTAGCAGGACACCCGACGAGGAGACTCCTATGTTTTCACACGCCCCCTCTCCACCCTGGAGAGAGCCAGACCCGAGAGGGGGAAGTGGTTCAGAAATCAAACATTGAATTGGTGTTCATTGAATTTGTGTTTTGCTTGTCACGATCAGGAAACGGTCGACATATGGGGAAGACGATGCGTGGCCAGGTAAGCTGGCACGTCGGGTCGAAGGTAGAAAGGAGGATAGGTAAGCAAATGGGAACACTACGGACGGCTCTTGTCATCAATATCCACGGGTATGCCTTCAACTTGCATACAGTTGGGTGGTTTTACATTGCATTAAAACAAGTTGGGACAAACGCGAAGGGAGAAAATACTCAAAACTTGATCTAATACACCTCGGCAAAGGAAGACAGTGCTCGGAGATTTTGTGATCAGCCGCAGATGGAAAGACAGACGAAAAAAAGGGTCCTAGTTTCTTGTTTCTTGCTTTGGTCTCCAAAAAATGTATAATGCCCCACGGGGCGGCGATGGTAGCATCACGACGTCGAAAGAAAGGGTAGACCAGATAGCGGCTCTTGTTTGGTCGTCTTTGCTTTGCTGTTGTTGTACCGAGGCTTCTCCTGGAAACTTATTCGGAATCAAATTCCAGGTCAAGTGTCTAAGCACAGAATGGGATGTGTGTGGAATGACGTCGACTGCGGATCAGTAAACAGTGATATGTCCGGACTCCACTAGATGGACGGGGATCGAGATCGAGATCGAATAGAAAATTGGGGGGGGGGGGGGGGGGGGGCGCCCCCCGGGGGGGGGCCGCGGGGCGGTGAGGGAAAAAAAAAAAATTAAAAATTAAACCCACAAAAAGTGGCCAAGGGGGAA